>CAJHQP010006386.1:0-38674 GCA_905132765.1 Moricandia arvensis | reverse complement strand
CCATGATCACATCATCTGGTCCATGATCACATCATCCCCTCCCTCTTGGAAAGAATTTGTCCTCAAATCTGGTTCATCAACAACAAAAGGGACCAAGTCAGTAACGTTGAAGCTATTTGATACATCATACTTACCTTGGAGATCAAGTTTATAGGCATTGTCTTTGATCTCGTGGATGATCTCGAAGGGTCCGTCAGGCATTAGCTTGGACTTCCTCTCGTTGGGAAACCTATCCTTCCTCAGGTGAAGCCAAACTTGGTCACCGACTTCAAAGAGCTTCACATGCCTTCCCTTGCTGGCTTGCTTCTCATAGAACTTAGTTTTCTGTTCAATGTTTTGTCTAGCCTTCTCATGGATTTGTTGGACAATCTCAACTTTCTTCTTACCGTCCAAACTAACCCTTTCACACTCAGGTAAAGTCATTAGATCCAAAGGAGAGGTGGGATTGAACCCATAAACAATTTCAAAAGGAGAGTACTTAGAGGCAGAATGCATGGCATGATTGTATGCAAATTCACAATGTGATAAGTAGTCTTCCCAAGTTTTCAAGTTCTTTCTGATGAATGCACGCAGGAGTGTTCCCAGAGTTCTATTAACTACCTCAGTTTGTCCATCAGTTTTGTTAACCTGAAGTGATAAACCATCTCACTAAAGGTTAATGTGCAAAGCTTGGGCAAAACCGACTTAGAGACTGATCAAGGTCTAAGGAGGGTCCAAAAGCTTATGCAGAGCTAGAACAAGGTTCAAGAGGGGTTTACTATGAAGGAAGAAGGCTTGGGAGAAGTTTGGGATCAATTGGGTCGATGTGCAAAGTTAGGGCGTTCGTACTGTATGGTCGTACGGACTGTTATGACCGTACGGACGAGACGACCCGGGAAACTTTATTCTCGACCATTTGAAGACATTTTGGGTTTGTGCAAAAAACGGGTCAAGTTGTACGGACCAAACCCTAAATCCGTACACTCCCATGGCTTACCTTGCATCCCAAGTCATAGAGAACCTTGAATGGAGAAGAAGGAGTCTCGGATGGTTTGTGGAAGAAGAGTGGATCAGAATGGCATCTTTGAAGGCATCTGCGAGATGCTACTTGTGTTGAACGTTTGTGGAAAAGGTTCTTCCTTTCCAGACTAGAAAGAAAGGAGACTGAACCTGGGCTGATCACTGGATTGATTCATGCACCTTGGTGGCCGATTATCAGCCAAGTTACTCCCTTGACCAGCCAGGCTGTCTCCAAACGTGTATAGCCTCTGGTTCACTCATTTCAAACCGAGGAGCCTCTTTCTTTACCTTCTCTGATATTTTGTAAACCCTATTGTTGCTCTCCTTTCCTATTATACTGTTGTATGTCGATGGTTAATAAACAAGCAGAGATATTCTCTCCTTCACAATCTCTTAGTCTCTTACTCTCTGTATTCTTTGGTTACTCAGTCTCTTAATCTCTCATTAGTCTCTCAATCTCTCATATACTCTCACGAAACTCTTCACTCTTTAATCAGTCTCTCTCTCATTCTCATCAAGTCTCATCCGCATCATCTTCATCCTTGTTCATCATCACTCAAGCACTTGTTCTATCAGAGCCAGGTTGCTCAGTCTCCTGGTGAAGCTTTCGTTTCAGTCACAAGCTCAAAAGTTCTCTCCTTTACAGATCCAGTTCATCCGGATCTAAAGACCTCACCTTTGAAGACAAAGAAGACAATTTAGCTCTTACCCGACCTCAAGATGGAGTCCTCTAGAGCCATTGTCATTCCGGTCATCCTCAAAGGTCCCAAATACCTTCTCTAGTCACGCCTGGTGAAGGCAGCCCTTGGTGGAAAGGGGTTATGGAGCCATTGCATCTCAGGTGCTCCAAACTCCTCCAAAGCTGTCGCCTCTCAAGAGAGTTCATCCAGTGGTGATACTGGTTCTCTTACTGTCTCGGAAGAGAAGTGGCAGCAAGATGACTACCTGGTCTTGACTTTTCTCCAAAGCTCCTTAGAAAGATCTATCCTTGAAGCCTACTCATACTGTGGGAGTGCTAAAGAGCTTTGGGAAACCTTAAACAAGATCTATGGTAACATCTCTAACCTCAGCCGAGTCTTTGAAATCAAGTGACCCATCAACAACCTGTCCCAAGAGAATGAGGAGTTCATGGTTCATCTGGCAAATTTCAAAGCCCTTTGGTCTGAACTAGAGATGCTGAGACCTCAATCTGTTGATCCAGAGGTGTTGAATGAAAGAAGGGAGCAAGACAAGGTGTTTGGTCTGCTCTTGACCCTCAGTCATACCTTCAATGATGTGATCATGGACAGGATCACTAAGGAGAGCAAGGAGAGCAAGGAGAGCTTAGATGAGTCACATGATGCCACAATGCACCAACAGCCTGGTGATGATGCTTTGACCATTCCAGAAGGTCCCATGACCCGTTCCAGAGTCAAGAAACTTAAGGAGACTGTTGTAGGATTACTCAATTCACATCCGCAACAAGAAGAAAGTCTTGGACAAGGTTTGATCCGAGATGTCTTGAACACTATTCAAGCCATCTCTACATCAAGCTGAGTTAGTGTTTAGGCAAGACATTTGGTGTGTACTCTTTTCCTTGCTTTTGGTTTTGTCCCACGAGGTTTTCCGAAGGAAGGTTTTTAACGAGGCCTCGACTTGTCTTACAAATCACCTAGGTCCTATCTCGGCCCAAGACTAGCAGAAGTTATTTATTTTAAAGCTTATGTTATGTTTAAACTATAGTTTCCATTTTATTATTTTCGAAACCCTAGATAGTATGTTCTCTGGTTTCTTTTATTTAAGGGTTTTCCCTAACCCTATTGTACTCAAACAATCTGATACTATCAAGTTCTTTTCTCTCTTGACGGCTCTCTCTCTAGAAGTGTGTCGAGTGTCTCACTGGTGTGTTATATCCGGAGCTTAAGGGTGTTTAACTTGGTGTGTCATATCCGAGCTAATCATCTAGGAGTATCAAGAGTTCTCTCATCCCTTTTGTGTCACCATTCAATCCACAAGCCTTGAAGAACTTGAGTCCCTGATTTGTTCTTGCAAGGATCTATCCTCCCAATCAACCAAAGAGCATCCTAGGGGCGTGTCAAGTGGTATCAGAGCAGCTTTGGTTAGGGAAGTCTCTTTCTCTCTTAACTTTTGTCTGTTTCATCCGCAATAAACCTCTATCATCTTGAACAAAAAAAGTAGAACTAAGTTGCTAAGGGTGCTCGATTTTGTTTAGGGTTCTAGGCGTGTTTTTGTGTAATTTCCTTTTTGGTTGTTAGGCGGAAACCCTAGAGTTTTAAACCTAGACGCATATCCTTTTTTCTTTCACCTTGCTGAGCAAGTTTAATTGTGTGTTGATCTTTTTCCTTTTTGCTTCTCTTGTTTACATAGAATCTCTTTACTGGTTATTTTGTTTTCCTTTGTGCAGGCAGCCATGGGGACCAAGTCTGAAGAGGAAGCTGAGCTAGTTCGAAAGAACAAGCTGCTCATGGAAGCCATGACTGCGCAACTGAATCAGTCTATGGTAGCAACCATGACCGAGATGATGAGGACCAGTCTTAATGAGCTCCGCAGAGAGTTCAGAGAAGAAGTAAGGAGAGCTACTGGTCAAGGTCCCAAACTAGAGACTAGGAGAGAAGAAAGACCTAATGCAACTCGACAAGAGCATGCTGGCTCTGAGGAAACTGACAACTACTATGAACATATCAGTTCATCATCAAGACAAAGTTAAAGAATACATAGACGTGGACAAGAAGGAAGGACAAACCAGAGAGATGAGCTTGCTGGTTTGAAGATCAAAATACCCCCCTTCCATGGTAAAGCTGATCCGGATGCCTATCTTCAATGGGAGAAGAAGATTGAGCTGGTCTTTCAATGTAAGCAGTACACAAACCACAAGAAGATCCAGATTGCTGCTACTGAATTCTATGACTATGCTCTAAGCTGGTGGGATCAGTACATCACTAACCGTAGGAGGAATGGTGAGGAACCAGTTGAGACATGGACAGAGATGAAGTCTATCATGCGCAAGAGATTTGTTCCAAGTCATTACCACAGAGACTTGGACCATAGACTCAGAAAGCTTACTCAAGGTTCAAGATCAGTGGAAAAGTACTACCAGGAGATGGAGTTACTCATGCTAAGGGCTAGCATATCAGAAGATAGAGAAGCAACCATGTCAAGTTTTCTGTGTGGTCTAAATCGAGAGATACAAGAAAATGTTGAGATGCAACATTATGTGGAGTTAGAAGAGATGTTACACAAGGCTATTCTTGTGGAACAACAGCTCAAGAGGAAGGGACATTCACGCAAGCACTATGGCTCCAACCGGTTACACAACACCAAGGAAGAGAAGTCCACATAACCTAAGGAGTCTAAACCATATCAAAAAGACAACAAGCCCTATCCGAGGGAAGAAACCAAACCAAGCAGTGCTCTTGACAAGGACAAGGGCAAGGCTGAGGCTTCTAGTTCCAGAGCTCGTGATGTCAAGTGTTTCAAGTGCCAAGGACGAGGTCATTATGCCAATGAATGTACCAACAAGAGAGTCATGATCCTACTGGAAGATGGTGAGTATGCCTCAGAAGATGACAACACCGAGTCTGACCAAGAAGAAACTGAAGAAGAGCATGAAGAAGGACCAATCCAGGGGAAGCTTTCAGTAGCTAGAAGGCTTCTAAGCTTGCAAACCAAGACTGGGGAGCTAGAGCAACGTGAGAACCTATTCTACACCAGGTTCTTGGTGCAAGGAAAAGTTTTCAGCCTCATAGTTGATGGAGGTAGTTGTTTGAATGATGCTAGTGAGACAATAGTCAAGAAGTTGGTTTGAAGGTTCAGAAGCACCCAAAGCCTTACCGGCTACAATGGTTGAATGAAGAAGGCACCATGAAGGTCTCGAATCCTGTCCTCATTCCTTTAGCCTTAGGAAGATATGAAGATGAAGTCTTGTGTGATGTCCTACCTATGGAAGCTGGTCACAAACTTCTTGGGAGACCTTGGCAATCTGATCTCCGAGTCATCCATGATGGCTTCACCAACAAACACTCCTTTGAGTTCAAGGGTCGCAAGACTGTCCTGGTTCCCTTGACACCTAAGGAAGTTCAGCATGATCAGATTCAACTCCAAAAGAAGAAGGAGATTGATCTCAAACTGGCTGGAATTAAGCAGCCAAACTTCTATGCAAACATGGGTGATATCAAAAGAACTCTTTACTCTAAAAAATCAGCTATCTTACTTGTGTTTAAAGAAACTCTTTTGAACTTAACAGATTCTACATCGGTGTATCGAGTGAAATGGTTTCTCTTTTGCAGGAGTTTCAAGATGTATTTCTAGAGGACAATCCCATTGGGTTACCTCCTTTGCGAGGGATTCAGCACCAGATAGACTTTGTTCCAGGATATACACTTCCAAACCGACCAGCTTACAGAACCAATCCGGTTGAGACCAAGGAGTTGCAAAGACAAGTAGAGGAACTCATGGAGAAGGGCTATATCGGAGAGAGTTTGAGCCCATGAGATGTACCAGTGCTCCTTGTGCCTAAGAAGGATGGTACTTGGCGCATGTGTGTTGATTGTAGATCAATCAACAACATCACAGACAAGTATCGCCACCCTATACCTAGATTAGATGATATGCTTGATGAATTACATGGTTCTTGCATCTTCTCTAAGATAGATTTAAAGAGTGGTTATCATCAGATTAGGATAAAAGAAGGAGATGAGTGGAAAACTGCATTTAAAACTAAACATGGATTATATGAGTGGTTAGTTATGCCATTTGGATTGACAAATGCACCTAGTACATTCATGAGGTTAATAAATCATGTTCTTAGAACATTCATAGGCATTTCTGTTGTTGTGTACTTTGATGACATCTTAGTATATAGCAAGACTTTAGAAGAGCATATAGAACATCTTAGGGCTGTCCTAAATGTTTTGAGAAATGAGAAACTCTATGCCAACTTGAAGAAGTGCACTTTTTGCACGGATAACTTGGTTTTGCTAGGCTTTGTTGTGAGTGCAGATGGAATTAAGGTGGACGAGGAGAAGATCAAAGCCATCAAGGACTGGCCGAGTCCAACCACAGTAGGAGAAGTGAGGAGTTTCCATGGGTTTGCTGGGTTTTATAGGCGTTTTGTGAGAGACTTTAGCTCCATTGCAGCTCCCTTAACTGAAGTGATAAAGAAGGATGTCGGATTCAAGTGGGGAGAAGAACAAGAGAAGGCTTTCCAATGCCTAAAAGAGAAGCTTACTCAATCACTTCTTCTTATGCTTCCTGACTTTACCAAAACCTTTGATATAGAATGTGAAGCTTCAGGAATTGGAATTGGTGCTGTGTTGATGCATGATAGGAAACCCATAGCCTACTTCAGTGAGAAGCTGGGAGGAGCTACTCTCAATTATGCTACATATGACAAAGAACTCTATGCCTTGGTGAGGGCCTTGCAAACATGGCAGCATTACCTGTGGCCCAATGAGTTTGTCATCCACACTGATCATGAGTATCTAAAAGGGCAGAGTAAGCTTAGTAAGTGACACGCAAGATGGGTTGAGTTCATTGAAACATTCCCATACGTGATCAAGTATAAACAAGGAAAGGAGAACATAATTGCTGATGCACTATCTCGGAGGTATGTTCTCTTGACCACTCTAGATGCTAAGTTACTTGGGTTTGAGCAGATTAAAGATATGTATGATACTGACCTTGATTTCAAGGAAGCTTATGCATCTTGTGAGAAGTTTGCTGCAGGACACTACTTTAGACAAGATGGGTTCTTGTTTTATGATAACAGATTGTGTGTGCCTAACTGTTCTTTGCAAGATCTCTTTGTTACGGAATCCCATGGGGGCAGTCTAATGGGACACTTTGGGATTCCCAAGACCCTTAAAGTTTTGCAGGATCACTTCTATTGGCCGCACATGAAGAGAGATGTGGAGAGAATCTGTGGGAGGTGTGCTACTTGCAAGCATGCTAAGTCCCAAGTCCAATCCCAGGGCTTGTATACTCCTTTGCCAATTCCACACCATCCTTGGAATGACATTTCCATGGACTTTATTGTTGGATTGCCTAGGACTAGAACCGGAAAGAACTCCATATTTGTAGTTGTTGATAGGTTCTCTAAGATGGCACATTTCATAGCATGTCATAAGACTGATGATGCATTGCATATTGCTAACTTGTTCTTTAAAGAGGTTGTTCGTTTACATGGCATGCCTAGGACTATAGTTTCTGATAGAGACACTAAGTTTCTTAGTTACTTTTGGAAGACTCTTTGGTCTAAGTTAGGCACTAAGCTGTTGTTTTCTACTACATGTCATCCACAAACTGATGGACAAACGGAAGTAGTTAATAGAACTCTAGGAACACTCATGCGTGCATTCATCAGAAAGAACTTGAAAACTTGGGAAAACTACTTACAAAATTGTGAATTTGCATACAATCATGCAAGGAGAGGTGTTGGGTACTTAACCCACGTCTCAAACCTGCCAAGTTCAGATGAGCCGTGTCCATGGAGGTTCAAGAAATCAGCTCGGATTCCTTGGGTTGTAAGCAAACCTCTGAAACCTTTAATAAGAGCTTGTGTCTTTGTTTAGTTGTGCATTTGAGTGGTGTTTGTGTCCCAGGATCTCCTGGCTTGTTCATTGAATTATAGTGTGTTCCTAGTCGCTTTTGTCATAGCTTATCCATCATGGTTGTCTTGAAGCATTTAGAAGTTTGTCTAAGCTCTTGCTTCATGGTTTTGATAATCTATTTTGCATAAGCATGTCTTATTCTGTCTATGTTCAATCCGGATGCATACTGGTTCTAATGCCTTTGTTTAATCCATCAGTGTGCCTTGCATCATTTAGAAGCTGTCTAGGTTGCTTGCATCATTGGTTTTGATTGGAACTGGTGTGCATAGTCCCTTGTAGCTCTCAGATTGAACCTATTGCATTCATATAGCATTGTTGAGTTGTTGCATCTATTGCTGCATAAAGTTAAAGCCTAAAGTGTCAGTGTATTGTTGAAAGCATACATTGCACTTTAGAGATTGAAAATGCTTGATCTTGTTCCTGTGATTAGCTTGTTTCAAGATATAGCTTGTTGGGGCATTGGTGATCAAGCCGGATGTATGATCTTGGTTTGGTCCCAATGGGATGATCTAATCTTGCATTGATTTGTGGTGATATTAGGTACTCAGGATACTGTGACAAACCAAACCAAGGTGACAAGAGAATGGTCTAATGCCATTGCATACCAATACTGGACGAGTCAGTTCATCACTACAGGAAGTGTAGTGTGTTTGAGTATGCAATGATAGGTTGATGCCATTGTATGATACCACTTGGACGTATCAGTCCCAAAGTCTACAAGAAGTGTAGAGTGGGATATCATACAATGAGAGACTACCTTGTGAGGGCTCTTAAGGTTATTCAAACACCATTTGTTCCTTGTATAAGGAAGAGAGCCAAAACTCACAAGGGTTAGGACATCAAGTCTTGTAAAGACTGATGGTTCCTTAAGACCATGGAACTGTATACACTTATCTCACAAGCTTAGCTCCTCCCATAGTCTCGGAGTTAAGCTTGAGGGGGAGTCTAAATATACATGATCCATGGTTCAGTATCAAGCCGTGCAAGGACTTCAACAAAGGATCAACCAACCGGGTCTAGGCAGTGGCATGTCTATGCAAAGAGACTGTTCAGAGCAGTCTTGGTTGTGTGTCCATGAAAGCTCAGTTTCAATGCGGCCTCTGTGGTGAGGTGATTGAAAACTAAAGCTGAAGGTTGCACACAACCTCCCATCAAGTTGGTGTTGCCATGAAGAGGTTTCAACCGGCCAAGGGTGAGGAATTTAAGTGACAATACAGTCGCTCCTCATCCAAACAAAAAGGGAAGTAACTTGAACTCAATCTATTACAAGTCATTCATCATTTCTATGGTTCTTAAAATGCTGGAATAGATTTGTTCTGATTGTAAAATGGAATAAGTTCTAGTGCTTGAGCCTTAGTTGAAACCGTCATTGATATCTTGCTTCATTTAGAAGATTGTCTAAGTTGCTAGAATCTCTGGTTTTGTTTAAACTTTGAGCCTTGCCTAATCTTGATAAGTACTGATGCACCCTTGGCATAATGTATCAGGTACCATTACCAGTGCTTGAGCCTCACAGAATATGATCATGGTCGTTTCCTAGCTTCTCTAAGGTGGCCTTAAAGTCAGTTGAGAGGGGGAGACCCAAACCGGGTCTATGAAGAGGTCAAGCCGAGTTCTATGAGTGTGCAAGCCTTGTGTTGTTGGCTGCACGAGTTTAGGCCACGATCCAGAGTCCTTTGTGTCCAACCACACTGGTTCTAAGACACAAAGGCTAAATGGCCAATCCCTAGGCCTTGAAGGAACTTACTCTTTTTCCTTGCCAAGGTTTTATCCTTAAGAAGGGTTTTCTTTGGTAAGGTTTTAATGAGGAGGGAATTCAGGGTTCCAAGCTTGACTCAGGATCTATAGAGTCAAGCTTGAGGGGGAGTGTTAACCTGAAGTGATAAACCATCTCACTAAAGGTTAATGTGCAAAGCTTGGGCAAAACCCACTTAGAGACTGATCAAGGTCTAAGGAGGGTCCAAAAGCTTATGCAGAGCTAGAACAAGGTTCAAGAGGGGTTTACTATGAAGGAAGAAGGCTTGGGAGAAGTTTGGGATCAATTGGGTCGATGTGCAAAGTTAGGGCGTTCGTACTGTATGGTCGTACGGACTGTTATGACCGTACGGACGAGACGACCCGGGAAACTTTATTCTCGACCATTTGAAGACATTTTGGGTTTGTGAAAAAACCGGGTCAAGTTGTACGGACCAAACCCTAAATCCGTACACTCCCATTGTAAGAATGAGAGAATTATAGAGAGTTTATGTGAGTTTAATGAAGAACACAGAAAGAACATGAGAGAGAGAGAGATATTTCGTGAGAGAATAGAGAGAGAGAACCAGAATAAAGAGGAACTGATTTCCTTGCTCATTTAGTTGGTCCAAGAGTTACATAAATAGGCACAAGAGAAGACAGTAAGAAATGAATAAACAAATGAACTATGGATGGTCTCTGGTATGGGTCAGGGCACGTTCAGCTTGGACAGAAAGGGACAGCTCCCTTCTCTCACTCTTCCTTGGCCAAACATGTGACTTTGGTTTGTCACCACACTCCAACGGCTCCAGCCACTTGTTTCCCCTTATTTAATTTATTCAGAGCCTAAGGAGACCGGAAGAAGTTATTTAAATTCGTCCTCAACCCTAACTTGCCTTCCACGCCACTCTTAGGTCAAGCTGTACGGACAGACTTGCCTCCCAAGCTAACTAAAACTTCTGTGTTTTCCCTTTTTATTCTTGCTTCATCTCAACACTCCCCCTCAAGCTTCAAAATGTGGAACAAGTCAAGCTTGGAAGCTATGAAGCATTCCCTAATTAAAACCTTAACTAGGTAAAACCCAATGGGAGAAAACCCAAGTCAAGGAAAAAGAGTAGAATACTTCATAGAGGAGAGATCAGTGAGATGAGAGATCCATGAGTCCAAGTTTTGAATGGATGAACTCACAGACCTTTGTGCTTGCTGCCTTGGTGAAGATGTCAGCTAGTTGATCTTCACTTCTAGTGTAGCAAGGCAATATAATCTTCTGCTCCACAGCTTGTCTAACCTTGTGACAATCCACTTTAATGTGTTTGGTCCTCTCATGAAACACATTGTTGGATGCTATGTGAATTGCGGCTTGATTATCACAGTGCATGGTGATTGGAGTTGTGGTCTCAATTCCCAAGTCTCTAAGTAAATTCCTGATCCAAATGAGCTCACTTGTAAGCTTCCTCATAGCCCTATATTCAGCTTCTGCACTTGAACATGACACAATCTTCTGCTTCTTGCTTTTCCAAGTTACTAAGTTGCCACCAATGAAAGTGCAATAGCCGGTTGTGGACTTCCTGTCCACTATATCTCCAGCCTAATCTGCATCACAATATCCAACAATCTCAGTACTCTGGTTGCAGCCTAACCAAACTCCTTGTCCTGGTGCCTCTCTTAGGTATCTCAAGATCCTCTAAACCATGTTCCAATGGTGTATCTTTGGTGCTTGCATATGTTGGCTGACTTGATTCACTGCAAAACACACGTATGGCCTTGTGATGGTAAGATAGATGAGCTTTCCAACCATCCTCCTATATCTCTTGACATTTTCATATGGCTTGTTCTCTATCTCCCCCTCACGTAAGACTTTGTACCAATCTTTTAGTGGAGTCTTGGCTGCCCTTCCACCTAAGTCACCTGCCTCACTCAACAAATCAAGTGTGTATTTCCTTTGAGACAGAAACAGCCCCTCTTTAGATCGACATATCTCAATCCCAAGGAAGTACTTTAACTCACCCAAGTCTTTGATATCAAAAGATGATTTAAGAAAGACTTTAGTTGAGAGAATACCTTCTTTATCACTTCAAGTGATGATGATATCATCCACATATATAAGGATTACCACAATGCCTTGTGATCTGGTGAGAGTGAAGAGAGTATGGTCAGCTTCTGATTTCACAAACCCTCTTCCATTGAGTGCGGTACTGAGCTTGTGGTACCAAGCCCTTGGTGATTGCTTCAACCCATAGATAGCCTTCTTGAGTCTAAGGACATTTCCTGGTTTGACTAGGTGTTCTACGCCCGGAGGTGGCTTCATGTAGAATTCATCCTCAAGTTCTCCTTGCAAGAAAGCATTCTTCACATCCATTTGCCATAGATCCCACTCCAAGTTTACTGCCAAAGATAAGATGATCCGTATGGTATGAAGTTTTGCCGCTGGTGCAAAGGTGTCAAGGTAATCTTCTCCATAGGTTTGGGTTGAATCCTCTTGCAACCAAACTAATTTTGCACCTCTCCACAGTACCATCTGCATTGTATTTGATGGTGAAAATCCACATGCTGGTCACTGCCTTCTTCCCTATTGGAAGTTCAGCTTCATACCAAGTGTCATTGGTGATCATGGCATTGGTTTCATTTCCCACTGAGTCTCTCCACACCTTATGCTCCATAGCTTCTTCATAAGTTTTAGGTATGTATCCCTGGTCCAGTGTACCAATAAACACAACATGTTCTTGTGGGTATTGAGCTAGAGAACACACACCTCTGGTGGGATGAGCTACTGCTTGTGAGTTGAAGTAGACTCTGGTATTGACCCAATTTGATGGAGGGTGTCTAACTCTGGTGCTTCTTCTCAATGGCTGGACATTTTCTTCAGTTGGTGTAGTCTCATCATCCGCAGATTGATCTCCACTCACCACTTCCTCTTCTTGTTGCTCTTCTTATTCATGAGAGACTGAACTTTCTTGTTGTGGTTCAGTTTGATTCCCCCCTTCATGATCAAGAGGAGGAGCCTCAGCATTTCTATGTTCAGATTCGTCTTGTGATGAACTAGGCTGATCTTGTGTTGGCTCAGTCTCAACACTCCTTATTGGTATACTGATGCCAATCCTTTCCATTACCATTCTCAAGTTCTCAGCTCTATCTGAGGTTGATTGAGATAAGTCTCTTACTTCTTCCCAACTCTTCTCATCATAGTATCCTTTAGACTCAACAAACCTCACATCTCTAGAGATTACAGCCCTCCTTGTTTCTGGAGAATAACACTTGTATCCCTTTTGGTGAGGAGAATAGCTGATGCGCCCCTAGGATGCTCTTTGGTTGATTGGGAGGATAAATCCTTGCAAGAACGAATCAGAGACTCAAGTTCTTCAAGGTTGTGGGATGAATGGTGACACAAGAGGGATGATAAGACTCTTGATACTCCTAGATGATTAGCTTGGATATGACACACCAAGTAAACACCCTTAAGCTCCGGATACAACACACCAGAGAACTCGACACACTTTCTAGAGAGAGAGCCGTCAAGAGAGAAAAGAACTCGAAGTTTATTGATTCTTCAGTACAATAGGGTTTAGGGAACCCTTTAAATAAAAAGAAACCAGAGAACAGGCTCTCTAGGGTTTCAAAAATAATAAAAAGGAAAACTATAGTTTAAGAATAACATAAGCTAAAAAATGTAATACTTCTGCTAGTCTTGGGCCGGGATAGAGCCTAAGTGATTTGTAAGACAAGTCGTGGACTCGTTAAAAACCTTCCTCCGAAAAACCTCGTGGGACAAAACCAAAAGAAAGGAAAAGAGCACACACCAAATGTCTTGCCTAGACACTAACTCAGCCTGATGTAGAGATGGCTTGAATGGTGATCAAGACATATCGGATCAAACCTTTTCCAAGACTTTCTTCTTGTTGTGGATGTGAAGTGAGTAATCCAACAACAGTCTCCTTAAGTTTCTTGACTCTGGAACGAGTCATGGGCCCTTCTGGAATGGCTAGAGCATCATCACCAGGCTGATGGTGCATTGTGGCTTCATGTGGCTCATCTAGACCCTCCTTGTTCTCCTTAGTGATCCGGTCCATGATCACATCATCCCCTCCCTCTTGAAAAGGATTTTTCCTCAAATCTGGTTCATCAACAGCAAAAGGAGCCAAGTCAGTGACATTGAAGCTATTTGATACATCATACTTACCTTGGAGATCAAGTTTATAGGCATTGTCATTGATCTTGTGGATGATCTCGAAGGGTCCATCAACCCTTGGCATCAGCTTGGACTTCCTCTCGTTGGGGAACCTATCCTTCCTAAGGAGAAGCCAAACTTGGTCACCTACTTCAAAGATCCTCACACGTCTCCCCTTGTTGGCTTGCTTCTCATAGAGCTTGGTTTTCTGCTCAATGTTGTGTCTAGCCTTCTCATTGATTTGTTGGACCATCTCAGCTTTCTTCTTCCTGTCCAAGCTAACTCTTTCACACTCAGGTAAAGGCATTAGATCCAAAGGAGAGGTGGGATTGAACCCATAAACAATTTCAAAAGGGGAATACTTAGAAGCAGAATGCATGGCATGATTGTATGCAAATTCACAGTGTGGTAAGTATTCTTCCCAAGTTTTCAAGTTCTTTCTAATGAATGCACGCAGGAGTGTTCCTAGAGTTCTATTAACTACTTCAGTTTGTCCATCAGTTTGTGGATGACATGTAGTAGAAAACAACAGTTTAGTGCCTAGCTTAGACCAAAGAGTCTTCCAAAAGTAACTAAGAAACTTAGTGTCCCTATCAGAAACTATAGTCCTAGGCAAGCCATGTAAACGAACAACCTCTTTAAAGAACAAGTTAGCAATATGCAATGCATCATCAGTCTTATGACATGCTATGAAATGTGCCATCTTAAAGAACCTATCAACAACAACAAAGATTGAGTCCTTTCCGGTTCTATCTTTTCTGGGCTGTGATGAGCTTGCTTGCTTCCAGCCTTGAAGCTTTGGGTTGATGTGGGAGTGTAGCCTGCGTGAGAAACACTCATAGGGGACTGATATTCCTGCTCTGGAATTTTCTTCACAAACCCTTTAAGTAACTCTGATTTAAAACTCTCCCAATTATGAGCTGGTTCTTGGTAGTACCATACTGTATACTGCTCTTTGTTCCACCAGTATAGAGCAGGGCCAGTGAGTGTCTTAGTGGCATAGGAAAGCTTCTCTTCTTCTGGAATGTGGTGACTTTGGAACAAGGTTTCCATTTTGTCCTCCCACTTTAGGTAGTCCTCATCTCTTTGGCCATAACCAGAAAAATTGATGGAGTGCACTTCAAGCTCGGTAACATTTCTTCCAGCCTCACTTAAGGCTTCCTCTTCTTCATTCAAGCCATGTTGGGATCCCTGGTCCTCAATATCGTGGCCATACTTCCTTGATTCATCCTCACTGATTTGGGAATCAGTTTCTTTACACCATAATCTAATATCTTGGTAGGACTAGAAAGATAGTGCTTGTCTTGCCTCATGATCAGAGTATGGCATGTCAGTTCGTGGCTCTTCTTCCATGTCTTGATCAGTGTCAGCAATGGTCTGGTCTTCCCATGAATCTTCTTTGGTTCCTTGTTGGGACTGAGTGTCTTCATCTTCTTCATGATCCCAATCTTCTGAATTTTCTAGACTGTTTTTGGATTCAGTCTCTTTTGGCCATGAATCACTCTCATAACCTTCTTCTTGGTCAAATTCTTCTCTAGACCAGTCAGTGGAGTGCTTGCCACCATTGTAAGGGTCTGGTGGTACTGGCTCAGGATCTCCCTCATAAGGATCCTCTTCAAAATCAGTATTGGAACAATTTTCAGACCATTGTTCATCCTCATAGCTACTTTCTTCATCCAGTATGGACTGGTCTGCTTCCCATGGGTCACCTTCCTCATCCATTTTACCTGAGATGAGGCACACACAAAGTAGTTATGTTCTTTTTTAAAGGCAGTGGTCGAATTTTATGCAAACAAAATATTAATATGCCTTGGACTGATTTTCCTAAAACTATGATGCAGAAATATTTTTATTTTCTTTTTGAATGCAACAATGGGATGCACGAAATATACTAGAATGAAATGTAATTATACAATAAATAATGAGCAAGAATACTAAGAACAAATGCATGGACAGTAAATTTTTTTTTTTGGATTTTGGTTTTCTCTTGGAATGAAAAGTATAAACCGAAAATATGTAAAGATTGAATGCAAAGTCTAAAATATGAATCTTTCAACTATTTTTTTTAATGAAAAATTGGACTAAGCTATGGTATGCACGAAAATAATGAAGCAAAGAATAAAAACTATGGTCTAAATGATTTTTATTTCCCTTTTTTATGCAGTTTTTGAAATGCAACCTAAATAAGGAAATGAGTTAATGAAAAAAAATAAACTACGGCAATGGAATCTGGGGGGGGGGGATGAATGCAAAAAACTAGACTCAGGATTCAAATAATTTCGTGGATTAAACAGACTAAACTTCTTCTTCTTTATTTTTTTATCAAGAACACAAAAATGGCAGAAATGAAAAACTTGAAACAAATTCAATTTTATGGGTTTTTGGGTTTATAAAATGCAAACTAAGCAAGAATGAAAACTTGAAAATGCTAGAATGGATTGATAAAACCTTGGTCAGGAGCTTTTAAAGCTCTGATACCAAATGATACAAGCCTGGAAACAAAGATGGTGGAATGGGCGATGAAATGGTGATGGGCGAAAAACCGATAGAGAGGGAAATGGTTGATGGAAGAACTACTGTCCCTTTACGTCCAAGCTATCCTGAAACAAAGGAAGAACAGTGAGTTTATGATCAAAATAACAACAGAAACCAAAAAGATAAAGGATGGATTGATGGATGGATAGAAGATAGTAGATGATGGATGATGGAGATGGTGATGGATAGATGGCGATTGAATCTCTCAATCCGTGGGGGCTGACTGGGTCTCTTAATATGTGATATCCAAGGATGAAGACTCTCTCAACAACCTAAGACACACGAATCTATAGAACACACTGACTCTCTCAATGAATTCTAAAGACAGATTTCTATGCAAAGACACTACTTTGATAAAAACAAGTAAACTGATTATATTTCTTAAAAAATTGAAAGGTGATCTTTACATGGCACGTCTAGGATCGTATATAATGCTAAGAGACAAAGGTATTAACGTTCAAAAAGAAAGAGAAAGGAAACAAATCAAAAACAAAGAAAGAAATCGAAAAACTAGCCGTTGGGAATATTGTGCTGATTTTGGCTTGAGAAGGGGGGCTTGAATATTCTTGAACCTGGACGGTTTTAAAGGATAACTGAGCTTCTTGGGAACCTTCTTTATTGTCTGGAAGGTGCTGAACTCGTGGGTGGAAGGATGGAGAAAGAGCTGTTGTAACTTAAATGCAAGAATCTCCATATATGGTAACTTGGAGCAAGAATATATCCTCCTGATTGTTGGAATGAAGAAGGAAGAAGCACCAGTTGAGAAGGAAGGTCGCTTGTGCAAAGATTGTGCAAAAATAATCATGTGCAAAAATAATCATGTGCAAAGTTAGTACAAAAAGATTATTTTGCACAAGATTTGCACAAGAAAGATAATGATGTGCAAAGTTCGGGTCAGCCTCAAAACACCCAAAGATCAATGTGCAAAACAAGGGTTGAGGATAATCTTTTGGTGCAGAGTTTGTGCAAAAGAATCAACACCAATGTGCAAATCTCGGGTCATCTCATCTCGACCAGAAACCAAGTCACTGACGCCAAGGAAAGTTTGAATTCAAATAGAGCCAAAGTGAGGAAGTCACATGCTGTGCTTAAGAGCTGTTAGGACCTGTCATTGCCCCTCATTCTGGACATGCCCAGCCTGTTCCAGACAGTCTGCCCTTCTGATTCCCCTTAATATAGTTGTTTATTCAGACCACAGTTTATTCATTGTTTATTGTCTTTGTTGTCTTGTTGCTTCTTTGGCTATATTAAGCCCTCCTTGTCCACGAAATTCATTAAGCTGAATGGGGGAGTTACCCTTTCTTCTTCACCACTCTCTGGTCTCATTACTCTCTCATAATCTCTGGTTACTCAAACTCTCACAAACATTCTCATAATTCTCTCTTAAACTCTGCATAATCTCTCATACTCTCTGAAGTGAAAGTTAATTCTCTCCTTCACCAATTCTCTTATTCTGTTGTTTCTCTATCCTCCATACTCTCTATTCTCTTGTTACCCACGAGCTCAGTCTCACTCACACTCTCAAACACTTTTATTCTTTGTCTTGCATACAATCTGTCCAGCAGACTCATTCTCTTTGTTTCTCTTGTTCACACTCAACCAGTCTTTCACATTCACTCACACACCATTATATATCTATTTTCACATGGTATCAGAGCTCCCAAGCTCCTGAAACTCACAAAGCTTCCGGCAAATCAAGAACAAGGTCACTCTCATTGCTGTTTCAAACCATTGGAGAAGTTTCTGTCTTGTTGGTTGTTCAATCTCTTCAAGAGGAAGAAGACTGCTAGCATGGCGTGTCCAGAGGCTTCCCAAGTTCTATCATCCTTCCTCCTGTTCAGCATGAAGAGATATCTTGGAGAAAGAAGGTTTTGGAGCTGTTTGGCAAGCAAAACTCCAAACCATGTTTGTACCAGCGATTTTCATGTTCTTTCCAAGATGGAGTCTCTCACTGTGTTCCAGAAGGTGGCGCCTGGTAATCAGGAAGCAAGGAGGGGTTTTAAACATGAGAGGTTCAAGGGGAAAGCACAAACAAAGAAGTGGAGTTGGGTAGATAACCCAAAATCCAAATCTGCCAAAGTTCAAGTGAACCATGTACCTTGGAGGTTCAAGGAACCAGCTCAGGTTTCTTGTTTTTAAGTTAAATCTCTTTCCCTTGAGTAAAGCTCGTGTCTTTATGTCTGGTTGTGTTGAGTGGTGTGTTTAGTATCTTAGGGACAGTTCAAAATTGCTAGAGTTGTTGAACCTAGTTTCTGTCCCATGATACTTAAAAGTTGTGTGTGTATTGTTCTAGGATTCTTTAAAGCTTGCTAGCATGTTATGTCTAGTTTCTGTCATAGAATCATTGTTTGTATTGTGTCTGGACTAAGTGAGTTGCTTAGTCTCAGTTTGTGTCTTGTTGCATTGCTAATGGTCTAGGAGAGTTTCCTGGTCATGTGCTGTATTCATGGTTGTGTAGCTTGATTAGATGAGTTGTCTAGTCTAAGCTACTGTCATAAATTCTGATTTCATTTTGTTACTGTCATATGTGTGATAAAATGAGCCTAGATGCCTTGTAATTGATGAGTTATCATGCTTGAGCATTTAGTGAATTGGTTTTGGATTTGAGCTAAATGATTGTTTAGATTCTGTCCATTGCATTTTCTTAAAACATTGGGATCAGAATTGGTGAGTTATCAATGTCTGATCCTACTGTGTGTGGTCTGATTCTTGCTGGAGTTTGAGTGATGTTTCAGGTACACAAGAGGTGCTCTCTGTCCATCATCAAACCGAGACAAAGAAGAAGCCTTTGCCCATGTGTTCAGAGCCTACACATGATGTATATTCCTGGTTGATCCAGAGCCTACACATGATGTATATTCCTGGTTGATCCATAGCCTACACATGATGTATATTCCTGACCATGGAGAGATATTTTGTTTGGAGAACCGGTTGAATTAAGCACAGGCTGTTTGGTTGTTGCGCTCCTAGTTCAAAGAGACAAGCAAGGAAAACTGGTGGTTTAAGGCAGTGGAGCAGAGACCAAGGGTGGATCAGTTGGCTTAAGCGCAGGTGTTGGTACTGTTGTGCTCCTGGTTCAAGTTCAGTGTTGCTCACTTCCAAGCTTGGTCCTTAATCTATACTCTCTGGATCAAGCTTGAGGAGGGGTAATGGTGAGCAATCCTGAAGGTCCAAATCGTCCATTGCCTCACCTCAGATCAGAAGGAGGATTCAAGTGTCCAAAAGACACTCCTCATTATTCTCATTTCACCAAATGCAAGGGGAGTAACCATTTCATTCTTTGAGTTAAAGTTTTATTGGTTTATGCCTTGAGAATTGATGCAAGTGTTTATGCATTATGTTGTAGGTACTTGGATCTCTCTGTAGCAGAAGCTGGTGCCCCCTAAGTCCTTTCAACATGGAGAGTAGTCAGAAGAGAGGGGGAGACACAACTGGCCTTAAGAAGAGTTCCAGGATGATGGTGTGTGCAAGTGGTGGAGTTCACACTTGCACCACAAGTTAGGCCATGATCCAGAGTCTAAGGACTCCACCATGATTTATCTGAAGTTCCTTAGGCTCACTGGCCAATCCCCAGGATTTGAAAAACTCTACTCTTTTCCTTAGCTGGTTTTGTCCCAAATGGGTTTTCTGGCTAAGGTTTTTAATGAGGGAGCTTCTTCAAGGTTCCAAGCTTGTCCAAGGATCTCCTATGGTCAAGCTTGAGGGGGAGTGTTGGAATGAAGAAGGGAGAAGCACCAGTTGAGAAGGAAGGTCGCTTGTGCAAAGATTGTGCAAAAATAATCATGTGCAAAAATAATCATGTGCAAAGTTAGTACAAAAAGATTATTTTGCACAAGATTTGCACAAGAAAGATAATGATGTGCAAAGTTCGGGTCAGCCTCAAAACACCCAAAGATCAATGTGCAAAACAAGGGTTGAATATAATCTTCTGGTGCAGAGTTTGTGGAAAAGAATCAACACCAATGTGCAAATCTCGGGTCATCTCATCTCGACCAGAAACCAAGTCACTGACGCCAAGGAAAGTTTGAATTCAAATAGAGCCAAAGTGAGGAAGTCACATGCTGTGCTTAAGAGCTGTTAGGACCTATCATTGCCCCTCATTCTGGACATGCCCAGCCTGTTCTAGACAGTCTGCCCTTCTGATTCCCCTTAATATAGTTGTTTATTCAGACCACAGTTTATTCATTGTTTATTGTCTTTGTTGTCTTGTTGCTTCTTTGGCTATATTAAGCCCTCCTTGTCCACGAAATTCATTAAGCTGAATGGGGGAGTTACCCTTTCTTCTTCACCACTCTCTGGTCTCATTACTCTCTCATAATCTCTGGTTACTCAAACTCTCACAAACATTCTCATAATTCTCTCTTAAACTCTGCATAATCTCTCATACTCTCTCAAGTGAAAGTTAATTCTCTCCTTCACCAATTCTCTTATTCTGTTTTTTCTCTATCCTCCATACTCTCTATTCTCTTGTTACCCACGAGCTCAGTCTCAATGAACTCAACCCATCTTGCGTGTCTCTTACTAAGCTTACTCTGCCCTTTTAGATACTTTAGGGACTCATGATCAGTGTGGGTGACAAATTCCTTGGGCCACAAGTAATGCTGCCATGTTTGCAAGGCCCTCACCAAGGCATAGAGTTCTTTGTCATAGGTTGCATAGTTGAGAGTGGCTCCTCCAAGCTTCTCACTAAAGTAGGCAATGGGTTTCCTATCCTGCATCAACACAGCACCAATTCAAATTCCTGAAGCATCACATTCTATTTCAAAAGTTTTGGTAAAGTCAGGAAGCATAAGAAGAGGTGATTGAGTAAGCTTCTCTTTTAGGCATTGGAAAGCCTTCTCTTGTGCTTCTCCCCACTTGAATCCGACATCCTTCTTTATCACTTCAGTTAAGGGAGCTGCGATTGTGCTAAAGTCTCTCACAAAACGCCTATAGAACCCGGCAAGCCCATTGAAACTTCTCACTTCTGCTACTGAGGTTGGGCTCGGCTAGTCCTTGATGGCTTTGATCTTCTCTTTATCCACCTTAACTCCATCTGCAGTCACAACAAAGCCTAGAAAAACCAAGTTATCCATGCAAAAAGTGCACTTCTTCAAGTTGGCAAAACGTTTTTCATTTCTCAAAACATTCAGGACAGCCCTAAGATGTTCTATATGTTTTTCTAAGGTCTTGCTATATAGTAAGATGTCATCAAAGTATACAACAACAGAAAAGCCTATGAATGATTTAAGAACATGATTCATTAATCTCATGAATTTACTAGGTGCATTTGTCAATCCAAATGGCATAACTAACCACTCATATAATGCATGTTTAGTTTTAAATGCAGTTTTCCACTCATCTCCTTCTTTCATCCTAATCTGATGATAACCACTCTCTAAATCTATCTTAGAGAAGATGCAAGAACCATGTAATTCATCAAGCATATCATCTAATCTAGGTATATGGTGGCGATACTTCACTGTGATGTTGTTGATTGATCTACAATCAACACACATACGTCAAGTACCATCCTTCTTAGGCACTAGGAGCACTGGTACTGATGTGATCATGGAAAGCACCAAGGAATGTAATGTGATCATGGACCAGCTCAACAAGGAAGATGATGTATCCAGGAATGCACCCATGGACAAACAAGCTGATGAAGATGCCTTAGCCATTCCAGAAGGTCCCATGACTTGTTCTACAATCAAGAAACTAAATGGAGCCATTGGAGGATTACTTAGACTCGTATGGAAACAAGAAGAAGGTCTTGGACAAAGCTTGATGATCCGAGATACCTTGATCACCTTTCAAGCTATCTCCTCATCTATTTGAATTAGTACTTAGGAAAAGTACTTATGTGTGCTCTTTTCCTTTCTCTCGGTTTTGTCCCAAAGAGGTTTTACGGAGGAAGGTTTTTAACGAGGCCACAAGCTGCTTTACACATCTCCTAGGTGCTAATCTTGGTCCAAGCCTAAAAGAATACACTATCTATTTATCTTATGTTTTGCTTTTATTCTATTGTTTTTATGTCATGTTATTTTCGAAACCTAAAGAGCATGTTCCTTGGTTTCTCTATTTAAACCCTTGTTACCCTCATTGTAAAATAAGCAGTTTTTTATTGAAAACCCTTTTCTCTCTTCTCTCTTGTCTTTGGACGAATTGAAGGTTGCTGGTGTGTAATATCCTGCTTTGGTTCTCTGATTTAGTGTGTAATATCTGGATCAGAAAGCCTTGGATTATCAAGAGTCGAGCCATCCCTCTTGTGTCACCATTCAATCCACATGCCTTGAGAAACTTGAGTCTTTTTGATTCGTTTATGCAAGGATTATCCCTTCTGTTCCAGAACATCATCCTAGGATATTATTAGGTACAACACATGGGCTCAAACTCTCTCGGATATAGCCCTTCTCCATGAGTTCCTCTACTTGTCTTTGCAACTCCTTGGTCTCAACCGGATTGGTTCTGTAGGCTGGCCGGTTTGGAAGTGATGTGATCATGGACCGAATCACTAAGGAGAACAAGGAGAGCTTAGTTGAGTCACATGATGCCACAATGCACCAGCAGCCTGGTGATGATGCTCTGACCATTCCAGAAGGTCCCATGACTCGTTCCAGAGTCAAGAAACTTAAGGAGACTGTTGTAGGATTACTCACTTCACATCCACAACAAGAAGAAAGTCTTGGACAAGGTTTGATCCGAGATGTCTTGAACACCATTCAAGCCATCTCTACATCAAGCTGAGTTAGTGTTTAGGTAAGACATTTGGTGTGTGCTCTTTTCCTTGCTTTTGGTTTTGTCCCACGAGTTTTTTCGGAGGAAGGTTTTTAACGAGGCCACGACTTGTCTTACAAATCACTTAGGCTCTATCTCGGCCCAAGACTAGCAGAAGTATTTACATTTTAAGCTTATGTTATGTTTAAACTATAGTTTCCATTTTAATTATTTTCGAAACCCTAGAGAGCTTGTTCTCTGGTTTCTTTTATTAAGGGTTTTCCCTAACCCTATTGTCCTCAAGCAATCAATAATCATCGAGTTCTTTTCTCTCTTGATGGCTCTCTCTCTAGAAAGTGTGTCGAGTGTCACTGGTGTGTTCTATTAGGAGCTTTAAGGGTGTTTACTTGGTGTGTCATATCCAGGCTAATCATCTAGGAGTGTCAAGAGTCTTCTCATCCCTCTTCTGTCACCATTCATTCCATAAACCTTGAAGAACTTGAGTCCCTGATTCGTTCTTGCAAGGATCTATCCTCCCAATCAACCAAAGAGCATCCTAGGGGCGCATAAGGTGGTATCAGAGCAACTTTGGTTAGGGAAGTTTTCGTTTACACTTTACATCTTTTGTTTCAACTGCAAAAACATATTAATCAACTTGAACAAGAAGAAGATCTAAGTTGTTTAGGCTTCTCGAAATTCATAAAGTGTTAGACAAGGTTTTAGAAGAATTTCCTTTTTGGTTTAGGCGGAAACCCTAGACCTAGCCGCATAGCCTTTTTTCTTCTTTTCTTGTCGAGAAAGTATAAATTTTTGGTTGAGCTTTTTCCTTTTTGCTTCTCTTGTTTACCTAGTATCTTTTTACTGGTTATCTTGTTTTCCTTTGTGCAGGAAGCAATGGGGACCGAGTCTGAAGAAGAAGCTGAGCTAGTCCGGAAGAACAAGCTGCTCATGGAAGCCATGACTGCCCAACTGAATCAGTCTATGGTAGCAACCATGACTGAGATGATGAGGACCAGTCTTAATGAACTCCGCATAGAGTTCAGAGAAGAAGTAAGGAAAGGTACTGGTCAAGTTCCCAACCGAGAGACTAGGAGAGAAGAGAGACCTCATGCAACTCGACAAGAGCATGCTGGTTCTGAGGAGACTGACAACTACTATGAGCATATGAGTTCTTCCTCAAGACAAAACCAGAGAGATGAGCTTGCTCGGCAAGAAAAGCTGGTCTTTCAGTGTAAGCAGTACACAAACCACAAGAAGATCCAGATAGCTGCTACTGAGTTCTATGACTATGCTCTAAGTTGGTGGGATCAGTACATAACTAACTGATGAGTTCATGGACCAGAACCAAGCACCCATCACCATTCCTAAGGTCACAGAAGGCCCCATGACCCGTTCCAAAGCTAGGAGACTTAAGGATGGATTCATACTTGCTATTCAAGCTGTCCTAGACAATATGGGTGAATCACTAAACATGCCAATAGCTCAACCCACCAAAGTAGAGCATATCAACGAGCCAAGTGATGACTTGAGCAATGCCTTTGCGCAACTCAATATCACTCCAGGTAAGGAAGCTTATTTGGCTGAAATTGACAAGGATGGTTATGTGGCAGGAATGGATGTGGAAGAAGACCCCATTTCTGATGAGGAAGGCCTTAAAGACTCAAGTATTAAAGTACCAGAAATAGAAGACCAAGTCATGAGTTCTACCAAGGTTGATCCAGACGCCCTCAAGATCAACTACCTAGCAAAGAAGGCCAACACTGAACCAAGGGAAGTCTTTACTTTATTTACACTTTGTGCAGGTAAGATGGGTCAGTCTAGTGGTTCCTAGAACACGCCTATCCCACAAGCAACCAGGGTTCGAGGCCAAGACTTAGTTTAGGCCTTATTTTCTTTTATTTTGCAACTTTCCTTTTTGGTCTTAAACCGGGCAATGTTAGTTTTCTATTTTTCGTTTAGAACCTTAAGTCCTGTCGTTTTGAGTCTTTTTCCTTTTCTTGAGTCGACCATTAGGTCAAGGATGAAGGACGATTAATAAAGTCCCACACGCAGCAATTTTAACACACAACTTTTTACCCTAGATCAATATACGAGTCAGTTTGCCCCCTAAAGCAAGCCGCAGCTGACTTCTTCATTCTTGTGAGATTCAAGTGAGCAGAGTCTTGAACTGTATCAAGGATCCATCATCATCCTTGTGGTGTTCTTCGTTCCGTCATCTTCATCATCAATCGATACAACAAGAGATAGCGTGCAAGCCAGTTTGTTAGATTCCATCCACACTTGATCTCTCATCTGGTTAGGTGTTCATCAATCGACCATCCTTTGTTCTCAAGAGAGTGCGTGAAAGCCAGCTTGAGAATCCATCATCACCACCCTTCCAGAGACTCCTCCGAGTCTTACATCATTTGGTATCAGAGCCAAAGGTTCCTACCTTTGGTTTTTCTTACCCTCTATCTTTAGATCGTTTGTTTTTCTTGTTCTTTAGCTTATTAAAACGAAAACCCAAAAAAAAATCTTGGCTTCTGTTATTGCCTAGTCTCGTGTAAATTTAACTATAAACCCCATAAAAAGTATTTGAGTTGCACTTAGTTGTTTGCTTAGGTTGATATCCGAAAAAGAAAAACCATAAACAGTTCACTGTTCTTGCTAGTGTTTGTGTAGTTCATAACTTGTTTTCTTATCAGAACTCGAGTTTACCTTGCTCAATAGGTTGTTAGATCTTTAAAAATTCGAAAAGCCAAAAAAATTTTAGTTTCTTTTCTTTTTTTCGACCACCCGATATTCCTTTTGGTCGAGTTTCCTTTTTAGTTAAATCCTTGCGGCTGGTTCCTAGTTCCCTTTTAGTTTTCAAAAAAAACCCTAAAGAAAATTTCCTTTTCTCTTTTTTTTTCCTTTTACCTTTTTACTTAGTAAAAAAAAAGAGTTTTCCATTTCGTTTAGAAACCCTTTTAGTTACCGTTGGTATTTAACCTTTTGTTGTTTTTGAGTGAGTCTAGTACATCAGCCGAACAATGGGAGACCTTGGAGCTGATGGAGTTAACCCCCCAACCATGGAGCAGATCATGACGGCTATGAGAGACGAGATGAGGGCTGTCATAGGAGAGTTTGGCCAGCAGATCAATGCCAGGCTGAATCGACTGGAGCAACCTCAAAGGAGAGGCCCAATCCGCAACCAAAACCCCAATTCGGACGATGGAGATGGGGATGATGAAAGCATGCCCAGCCTAGAGGAAGATGATCCTCTCCAAAACCGCAATCCTAGGAGACATGATCCCCTTAGGAACAACCGAGCTAGAGAGGTACACACTAGAGAACAAAACAAAGACATTGAACTAGTTCCTCCTACTTTTTGCAGGTAAGTCCAATCTGAAGGTGTACTTGGACTGGGAGAAACGCCTAGAATACATTTTTGAATGTTATGGCTATGGAGAGAACAAGAAGGTGGCCCTAGCAGCAGCTCAACTCACTGAGAATGCCCTGGCATGGTGGGACAGGAATGTAGCTGAAAGAAGAAGGAACCAATTTGGGGCAGTCACAACTTGGACTGACATGAAATACCTTTTGAGGTTGAGGTATGTTCCTGATTATTACCACATGGACTTACAAAAACGTTTTCGCAAGTTATCTCAGGGTAATAGGTCAGTAGAGGAATACTTTGAAGAGTTTGAGAAGCTAATGCACTCACTGGAGTTGGAAGAATCCAAGGAAGCTTTGATGGCTCAATTCATTGATGGACTCCAAGAACGTATCTCCAGGAAGGTGGAAAGAACTCAATATAGTGGTTTGCATGAGCTCATGCATCTAGCCGTGCAGATTGAGCAGCAGATCAAACGCAAGACAGCCAATGCTGGACGTGCCAGAACAACTGCACCATGGGCATCTAATGTCAACAAACCAGCCGACAAAGGTAAGGCTGTAGAGATTGATTCTCGGTTCAAAGGTAAGGGTAGTGAGCCAAACAAAGGTCCTAGACAAGAGCATAACAAGAACACTAACCAACAAAGAACTCAAGATATTACTGGTTTTAGATGTCAGGGGCGAGGTCATATGGCTAAAGAATGCCCAAACCAGAGGGTCATGACCATCACTGCCAATGGAGACTATGAGACTCAAGATGAAGCTGACATGGAAGAGATTGAGTCTGGAGAAGAAGTGGAGTATCCGGACACTGGAGAAATGCTGGTTACGAGGAGAGTGTTGAGTGTGACCATCAACCTAGAGGAGAAGGCTCAAAGAGAAAACCTCTTCCACACTCGTTGAACCATCAAAGCTAAGGTATGTAACTTGGTAATAGATGGAGGATCTTGTACTAACGTGGCTAGCAAGTACATGGTGGACAGGTTAGGTCTTGAAACAACCAAGCACCCTCGGCCATATAGGTTGCAATGGTTAGACAACAAGACTGAGTTGAAGGTCACCGAGCAAGTCAACATCCCTTTTAGTGTCGGTAAGTATCAGGATGAGGTCATGTGTGATGTAGTTCCAATGCAAGCCGGCCATATCCTATTGGGAAGACCATGGCAGTTTGATAGAGCCACTTTCCACAATGGCTGAACCAACTACTACTCCTTCCAATTTAAGGACCGCAAATACAACTTAGCCCCTCTTATCCCATCTGAAGTGCAAGAGCTCCAAGCTAAGATGAACAAGGAGGATCAGGTAAGTAAAACTAACCTTATGATTTCTCCTGGTTCCATTATTAAGACTCTAAGTGCAAAGGGCACCGTACTGCTAATGATTTTAAAAGAGTGTCTAAGTACAGGTAACCAGGAACTCCAACTTCCACAACAAGCCCAAGCCGTGCTAGACAAGTTTCAAGATGTGTTTCCTGATGAGATACCAGCCGGGTTGCCTCCTATCAGAGGGATAGAGCACCAGATAGACCTTGTCCCCGGTGCTGCCTTGCCAAATAAACCAGCTTATCGGATGAACCCAGAGGAGACAAAGGAGCTGGAGAAGCAAGTGCAAGATCTCATGGCCAAAGGATACATCCGAGAGAGTCTAAGTCCATGTGCTGTGCCAGTACTTCTAGTTCCCAAGAAGGATGGGTCATGGAGAGGATGTGTGTGGATTGTAGGGCCATCAACAACATCACCATCAAGTACAGGCACCCCATTCCACGTCTAGACGACATGCTTGATGAGCTAAGTGGAGCCACCATATTTTCCAAGGTTGATCTGAGGAGTGGATACTACCAGGTGAGAATGCGTGAAGGAGACGAGTGGAAGACTGCTTTCAAGACAAAGCAAGGTCTATATGAGTGGTTGGTCATGCCCTTTGGCTTAAGCAATGCACCAAGCACTTTCATGCGCCTCATGAATCAGGTTCTTAGGGCCTTTATAAGTAAATTTGTTGTTGTCTATTTTGATGACATACTTATTTACAGGAAGGGCTTAGATGACCATCTTAAACATTTAGAACTTGTGTTACTTACACTTCGGAAGGAAGGTCTATATGCCAACCTAAAGAAGTGCACCTATTGTACTGACCAACTTGTCTTCTTAGGTTTTGTAGTAAGCAAACAGGGCCTACAAGTAGATGGAGAGAAGGTCAAAGCCATTCAAGAGTGGCCTACACCAACCACCAATGGTCATGTCAGGAGTTTCCACGGATTAGCCAGCTTCTATAGACGTTTTGTTAGGGATTTCAGTACCATAGCTGCCCCCTTAACCGCCGTGATCAAGAAGAATGTTCCTTTCTCATTGGGACACGCTCAAGACTTGCATTCAACACATTAAAGGCCAACCTGACCCAGGTACCAGTTTTAGCCCTTCCTGACTTTGATGAGATGTTTGAGGTCGAGTGTGATGCATCCGGAGTAGGCATAGGGGCTGTACTGCACCAAAGAAAGAAACCAGTGGCATTTTTCACTGAAAAACTAAGTGGTGCAACCCTCAACTACCCTACCTATGATAAGGAATTGTACGCCTTAGTTAGGGCTCTAGAGACCTGGCAACATTACTTGCTATCCAAGGAATTCATCATCCGTACCGACCATGAAACTCTCAAGCACCTGAGAGGCCAGACATCACTCAAGAGAAGACATTCTAAGTGGCTGGAGTTTATTGAGACCTTCCCCTATGTCATTAAGTACAAGAAGGGAAAGGAGAATATGGTTGCTGATTGCTTATCCAGGAGGCACGCACTGATCACTACCATGGATGCCAAGGTACTCGGGTTTGAACACATTAAGGAGTTGTACCAAGAGGACCCGGAGTTGAAGGAGGCTTTCCAGTCATGTGGAAAGGGAGCTTTCCAAGCCTATCATTTGCACGAGGGGTTTCTGTTCAGAGACAAGAGGCTTTGCATACCTCAGTGCTCAATGAGCGACCTCATCCTTCAAGAAGCACACGGTGGGGGTCTTATGGGACACTTTGGTGTAGACAAGACCTTGGCTATTGTAACTGATCATTTCTTCTGACCACACCTAAAGAGCGATGTGGAGAGGCATTGTGCTAGATGTGTACCTTGCCACAAGGGCAAGTCCAGGTCACACCCACATGGTCTATATTTACCTTTACCAATTCCTAATGCTCCTTGGGAGGATGTTTCTGTGGACTTTGTCTTAGGTTTACCCAAGATTAAACACAAGGATTCAATCTTTGTGGTGGTGGACCGTTTCTCCAAGATGGCCCACTTCATTCCATGTGACAAGACCAATGATGCCACTCAAACCGCAAACCTATTCTTTAAGGAAGTGGTGCGTTTACATGGGTTACCAAGGACTATTGTGTCTGACCGAGACACTAAATTCCTGAGTCATTTCTGGAGAACCTTGTGGAAGAAGCTTGGCACCAAACTACTCTTCTCCACGACCTGTCATCCTCAAACGGATGGACAAACAGACGGGGTAAACCGAACCCTATCTACCTTACTTAGAGTAACACTTGGTAAAAACTTGAACACTTGGTTAGACTGCATACCCTTGATTGAGTTTGCATATAACCATGCTACTCATTCTGCTACTAAGATGTCACCTTTTGAAGTTGTTTATGGTTTTAATCCACTAACCCCTTTGGATCTTAAGCCAATTCCACAAGTTAAGCAAGTTAATCAGGACGGCCTAAAGAAAGGGGAAGCTGTGAGGAAGTTACATCAGAAGGTCCGGGAGAACATCATCAAGAAAACTAAGGACTACAAGAGAAGAGCTGACAAGAAACGCAAGGAGATGACCTTTGAACCCGGAGAATGGGTCTGGCTCCACATGAGGACCGAGAGGTTCCCACAGAAAAGAAGTTCTAAACTGGAACCTAGAGAAGATGGTCCATTCAGAGTAATGGAAAAGATCAATGACAATGCCTACCGGCTAGAACTTCCAGGTGAGTTCAACATTTCCCATACGTTCAATGTTGCTGACTTGTCTCCTTATCTTGCAGATGAACCAGTTTTGAGGTCAAAACCTTCTGAAGGGGGAGGGAATGATGAGTTCATGGACCAGAACCAAGCTCCCATCACCATTCCTAAGGTCACAGAAGGCCCCATGACCCGTTCCAAGGCTAGAAGACTTAAGGATGGATTCATACTTGCTGTTCAGGCTATCCTAGACAATATGGATGAATCACTAAACATGCCAATAGCTCAACCCAACAAAGTAGAGCATATCAACGAGCCAAGTGATGACTTGAGAAATGCCTTTGCGCAACTCAATATCACTCCAGGTAAGGAAGCTTATTTGGCTGAAACTGACAAGGATGGTTATGTGGCAGGAATGGATGTGGAAGAAGACCCCATTTCTGATGAGGAAGGCCTTAAAGACTCAAGTATTAAAGTACCAGAAATAGAAGACCAAGTCATGAGTTCTACCAAGGTTGATCCAGACGCCCTCAAGATCAACTACCTAGCAAAGAAGGCCAACACTGAACCAAGGGAAGTCTTTACTTTATTTACACTTTGTGCAGGTAAGATGGGTCAGTCTAGTGGTTCCTAGAACTCGCGTATCCCACAAGCAACCAGGGTTCGAGGCCAAGACTTATTTTAGGCCTTATTTTCTTTTATTTTGCAACTTTCCTTTTTGGTCTTAAACCGGGCAACGTTAGTTTTCTATTTTTCGTTTAAAACCTTAAGTCTTGTCGTTTTGAGTCTTTTTCCTTTTCTTGAGTCGACCATTAGGTCAAGGCTGAAGGACTATTAATAGAGTCCCACACGCAGCCATTGTAACACACAACTTTTTACCCTAGATCAATATACGAGTCAGTTTGCCCCCTAAAGCAAGCCGCAACCGACTTCTTCTTTCTTGTGAAATTCAAGTGAGCAGAGTCTTGAACTGTATCAAGGATCCATCACCATCCTTGTGGTGTTCTTCGTTCCATCATCTTCATCATCAATCGATCCAACAAGAGAGAGCTTGCTAGATTCCATCCACACTTGATCTCTCATCCGGTTAGGTGTTCATCAATCGACCATCCTTTGTTCTCAAGAGAGTGCGTGAAAGCCAGCTTGAGAATCCATCATCACCACCCTTCCAGAGACTCCTCCGAGTCTTACATCACTAACCGTAGAAGGAATGGAGAGGAACCACTTGGGACTTGGACAGAGATGAAGTGTCATGTCCCCGATCCTAGACAGGATCGTTGGGACGGACTATGGTACAGGAAAACGTACCAGCAAGGCCTTAGGGTCTAACCATGAGGTATCATGGTCCGGGAAGTAGGTTAAGTGCATCAGGAAGCTGAGACTTAACCAGGAAAGGTTGGAAATGAGCTTAATGCAGCTGGGAGGTGTAAGGAGGAAGCTCAAAACAGCTCAGGATAGCTTGAGGCAGCTCAACCAAGCTCTGGGTAAGTTTTGGGTAGCTCCGAAAAGCTTAAGGTAGCTGGACAGGAGTATAGACAGCTGGACGATGCGCGGATGAAGCTCGGACCAGCTGGAAGGAGCTCAACCATATATGAGTAGCTCAGTGGTAGCTCACTCAAGGAAGGTCAGCTAGCTGGAGCTGATGGACTAGCTCACTCAGCTGGAGCAGCTAGTGGTCAGCTCATCTCAGCTAGGTGAAGTGTTATGGTCCGGGCCGGTGTGGACGGGTCATGGGCGGTTATGGGTCTGGATGGGTCTTGCCTGATCCAGCAAGGGTCCGTGGGTCTTAACAATTGAACCAGGGCTTCAGAGGACGAATGGGCTTTGTACCAGGAAGCCCACACGTACAAAAAGAGCAGTTGGGCGGTTTTGGGCAGAAAGGGTGGGAATGGGCATTTTGGCGGTTTTGGGCAGTTTTGTGCCCCCAATTCGTGCCTGTTCGCCCAGAGACAGTTACCACGCCTTTCCCTATAAATATAAGACCCTCTGGACGAAATTAATCAGTGAGAAACGGATGGCAAACCTCTGCCAAAATCCAGAGAGAAAAGAGAGAAAGAAGAACTGATTGTTGAAGGTTGAATCCGTGTGTGTGTGAAGGCGTGTGATCTATCCAACCGTGTGAGTTCTGTGAAGATCAAGGCGCAGACATGGATACCAGACAAAGGGATCATGGTAAGGAGAAGGAGAAGGATCATGGCCAGAAGGATAGATCCTCTAAGGTTAGTGGTGTGGATCAGAACGGCCTTCCCATGGACCAAGCATAAGCCTGGTTCCATTGGACAGTTTATCCGCCTGTTTGGGTTCCATGATCCCAAACTACTTTATATGCGTTTGTTTGGCTTGAAATCTTGAGGATAGATGTTTTAGGATTTATAGGAATTATTGGAGAAGACTAGACACGATTTGGACTTGATTTGCTCAAAAACCATATTTTGGTCCTTGGGCTGATTGGGTCGGATCTTAGGGTTCGGGGCGGTTTCTGGTGAATCCGACCATGGATTCTGTCTAGTTAGGATTTGTCACGAATTGTCCTGAATTTTATTTAGTTTTTGGACCACTTTTGAAAAAGGGTCAGAATTGGTCTAAGATGGTCTTTAGGCGCAGAACCATGCAATTGCTTAGGTTTGTGGTTAGGTTATCGGACATATTATCATGCTGTTGTGCCTGTGTGGTTTCAGGTAAGGACATGGACCGTGGCAAGGCCAAGGAACCATGAGACTCAAGCCGGAATGGATGTGTGTGTGGGTTAAGGGGTAGAAACGTTTAAGTTATGAACTTATGTTAGCCTATTGTGCAACTTGGATCACATGAATACTTTGTATCACTCTGATTTATAATTATGCAATCTGTTTGCCCCTTATTTGATATTAATTCTAACTCTGAATGAATGAACCTCAGTTTTGTTAAAAAGACTTAGAAATTATTTGGCTTAGAACTGGAATCAACCTTAGTATTGTTTAGGTTAAGACTTGGATCTGGTTGGGGTTCGATGGACCAGGATCGGGTCTTACATGAAGTCTATCATGCGCAAGAGGTTTGTTCCAAGTCACTACCACAGAGACTTGCATCACCGGTTCAGGAAGCTTACTCAAGGTTCAAGATCAGTGGAGGAGTACTACCAGGAGATGGAGTTGCGCATGCTAAGGGCTAGCATATCAAAAGATAGAGAAGCAACCATGTCAAGGTTTCTGTGTGGTCTAAACCGAGAGATACAAGACAATGATGAGATACAACATTATGTGGAGCTAGAAGAGATGTTACACAAGGCTATTCTTGTGGAACAACAGCTCAAGAGGAAGGGACAATCACGCAACCACTATGGCTCCAACCGGCTACACAACACCAAGGAAGAGAAGTCATCCTATCCTTAACCATATCAGAAAGACAACAAGCCCCTATCCGAGGGAAGAAACCAAACCAAGCAGTGCTCTTGACAAGGGAAAGGGCAAGTCTGAGGCTTCTAGTTCCAGAGCTCGTGATGTCAAGTGTTTCAAGTGCCAAGGACGAGGTCATTATGCCAATGAATGTACCAACAAGAGAGTCATGATCCTACTGGAAGATGGTGAGTATGCCTCTGAAGATGATAACACCGAGTCTGACCAAGAAGAAACTGAAGAAGAGCATGAAGAAGGACCAGTCCATGGGAAGCTTTTAGTAGCTAGAAGGCTTCTAAGCTTGCAAACCAAGACTGAAGAACTAGAGCAACGTGAGAACCTATTCTATACCCGGTGCTTGGTGCAAGGAATGGTTTGCAGCCTCATAGTTGATGGAGTAAGTTGTGTGAATGCTGCTAGTGAGACAATGGTCAAGAAGTTGGGTTTGAAGGTTCAGAAACATCCAAAACCTTACCGGCTACAATGGTTGAATGAAGAAGGCACCATGAAGGTTTCAAGTCAAGTTCTCATTCCTTTAGCCATAGGAAGATATGAAGATGAAGTCTTGTGTGATTTCCTACCTATGGAAGCTGGTCACATACTTCTTGGGAGACCTTGGCAATCTGATCGCCGAGTTATCCATGATGGCTTCACCAACAAGCACTCCTTTTAGTTCAAGGGTCGCAAGACTGTCCTGGTGTTGGAATAATGAAAGAAAGAGAAGAAGAGAAGCAAGCTGGATTAAGGTTCAAACCGGGACAGCAAAGTAAGAAGATTTGAAGCTCCCTACAGTTCATCAAAAACATAATCATACTTGACTTGAAAGGCAAGGAATGAGTGGGGAAGACCTTGTGGACGTGGCTGAAGTTCCAGAAGTCAAGGAAATTCAGTTTGAATGCAATTGGATCAATCTGGTTTGAATTAAGCAAGAAGAAGTCACATGGGGTGCATAAGAAGTTGTGTAGACATGTCACTATCACCAAGGAAGGCTGTTCCTCTCCTCGTGTCTCTCTCTCCTCCTCTGGACATGCCAGTCTGTCCACACCAGCCTGCTCTACACCAGTCTGTCCAGCCAGTTCTGAATCATCTTTCCATGCAATATTATTAGTATAATTTCCTCTTTTATTGTTAGTTTAATGTGTTTGTAGTCTTGTGAGTTGCTTGTATCTTGGCTATAAAGCCCCCACATGTAACCCACGAAATATCTAAGGAGAATTGAGCCTCTTCCTTCATTATTTTCTCTGGATCATACACTCTCATATTCTCTCTAAGTCTCATACTCTCTCTTATACTCATAAACTATCTTAAACTCTCCATAATCCCTCATACTCTTTGAGTTGTTAGTTAACTTTTTCCTTCAAACAAATCTTTGGTTACCCTATTCTATAATACTCTTTGGTTACTCTATTCTCTCATTCTCTCCTTCATTGTCTTTGGTCCGTAATAAACCAGAGACTCAATCTGATTACAAACTCTCAATAAACTCTTTATTCTCCCACATACACTCTCTTTGAATCTCAGTCTTTCTGGTCCAAACTAAACCAGAAGTAGATTCTCTTCACCAAACTCATTCTCCATTTCATTCTTACTATTTTCTCTCTATTTTCACATGGTTCCCTTGACACCTAAGGAAGTTCAGCATGATCAGATTCAACTCCAAAAGAAGAAGGAGATTGATCATAAACCGGCTGGAACTAAGCAGCCAAACTTCTATGCAAACATGGGTGATATCAAAAGAACTCTCTACTCTAAACAATCAGCTATCTTACTTGTGTTTAAAGAAACTCTTTTGAACTTATCAGATTCTACACCGGTGTATCTGAGTGAAATGGTTTCTCTTTTGCAGGAGTTCCAAGATGTATTTCCAGAGGACAATCACATTGGGTTACCTCCTTTGCGAGGGAGTGAGCACCAGATAGACTTTGTTCCAGGATCTACACTTCCAAACCGTCCAGCATACAGAACCAATCCGGTTGAGACCAAGGAATTGAAAAGACAAGTAGAGGAACTCATGGAGAAGGGCTATATCCGAGAGAGTTTGAGCCCATGTGCTGTACCAGTGCTCCTAGTGCCTAAGAAGGATGGTACTTGGTGCATGTGTGTTGATTGTAGATCAATCAACAACATCATAGTGAAGTATCGCCACCCTATACCTAGATTAGATGATATGCTTGATGAATTGCATGGTTCTTGCATCTTTTCTAAGATAGATTTGAAAAGTGGTTATCATCAGATTAGGATGAAAGAAGGAGATGAATGGAAAACTGCATTTAAGACTAAGCATGGATTATATGAGTGGTTAGTTATGCCATTTGGATTGAAAAATGCACCTAGTACATTCATGAGGTTAATGAATCATGTTCTAAGATCATTCATAGGAATTTCTGTTGTTGTATACTTTGATGATATCTTGGTATATAGCAAGACTTTAAAAGAACATATAGAACATCTTAGGGCTGTCTTGAATGTTTTGAGAAATGAGAAACTCTTTGCCAACTTGAAGAATTGCACTTTTTGCATGGATAAATTGGTTTTCATAGGCTTTGTTGTGAGTGCAAATGGAGTTAAGGTGGACGAGGAGAAGATAAAAGCCATCAAGGACTGGCCGAGTCCAACCACAGTAGGAGAAGTGAGGAGTTTCCATGGGCTTGCTGGGTTCTATAGGCGTTTTGTGAGAGACTTTATCACCATTGCAGCTCCCTTAACTGAAGTGATAAAGAAGGATGTCGGATTCAAGTGGGGAGAAGCACAAGAGAAGGTTACTCAATCACCTCTTCTTATGCTTCCTGACTTTACTAAAACTTTTGAAATAGAATGTGATGCTTCAGGAATTGGAATTGGTGCTGTGTTGATGCAGGATAGGAAACCCATAGCCTACTTCGGTGAGAAGCTGGGAGGAGCCACTCTCAATTATGCTACCTATGACAAAGAACTCTATGCCTTGGTGAGGGCCTTGCAAACATGGCAGCATTACTTGTGGCCCAAGGAGTTTGTCATCCACACTGATCATGAGTCGCTAAAGTATCTAAAAGGGCAGAGTAAGCTTAGTAAGAGACACGCAAGATGGGTTGAGTTCATTGAGACCTTCCCATACGTGATCATGTATAAACAAGGTAAGGAGAACATAGTTGCTGATGCACTATCTCGGAGGTATGTTCTCTTGACCACTCTAGATGCTAAGTTACTTGGGTTTGAGCAGATTAAAGATATGTATGATACTGACCTTGATTTCAAAGAAGCTTATGCATTTTGTGAGAAGTTTGCTGCAAGACACTACTTTAGACAAGAAGGTTTCTTGTTTTATGATAACAGATTGTGTGTGCCTAATTGTTCTTTGAGAGATCTCTTTGTTAGGGAATCCCATGAGGGCAGTCTAATGGGACACTTTGGGATTGCCAAGACCCTAAAAGTTTTGCAGGATCACTTCTATTGGCCGCACATGAAGAGAGATGTGGAGAGAATCTGTGGGAGGTGTGCTACTTGCAAGCATGCCAAGTCCTAAGTCCAATCCCAGGGTTTGTATACTCCTTTACCAATTCCACACCATCCTTGGAATGACATATCCATGGATTTCATTGTTGGAATGCCTAGGACTAGAACCGGAAAGGACTCAATCTTTGTTGTTGTTGATAGGTTCTCTAAGATGGCACATTTCATAGCATGTCATAAGACTGATGATGCATTGCATATTGCTAACTTGTTCTTTAATGTGGTTGTTCGTTTACATGGCATGCCTAGGACTATAGTTTTTGATAGAGACACTAAGTTTCTTAGTTACTTTTGGAAGACTCTTTGGTCTAAGTTAGGCACTACGCTGTTGTTTTCTACTACATGTCATCCACAAACTGATGGACAAACTGAGGTAGTTAATATAACTCTAGGAACACTCCTGCGTGCATTCATCAAAAAGAACTTGAAAACTTGGGAAGATTACTTACCACATTGTGAATTTGCATACAATAATGCCATGCATTCTGCTTCTAAGTATTCTCCATTTGAAATTGTTTATGGGTTCAATCCCACCTCTCCTTTGGATCTAATGCCTTTACCTGAGTGTGAAAGAGTTAGCTTGGACAGGAAGAAGAAAGCTGAGATGGTCCAACAAATCAATGAGAAGGCTAGACACAACATTGAGCAGAAAACCAAGCTCTATGAGAAGCAAGCCAACAAGGGGAGACGTGTGAGGATCTTTGAAGTAGGTGACCAAGTTTGGCTTCTCCTTAGGAAGGATAGGTTCCCCAACGAGAGGAAGTCCAAGCTGATGCCAAGGTTTGATGGACCCTTCGAGATCATCCACAAGATCAATGACAATGCCTATAAACTTGATCTCCAAGGTAAGTATGATGTATCAAATAGATTCAATGTCACTGACTTGGCTCCTTTTGCTGTTGATGAACCAGATTTGAGGACAAATCCTTTTCAAGAGGGAGGGGATGATGTGATCATGGACCGGATCACTAAGGAGAACAAGGAGAGCTTAGTTGAGTCACATGATGCCACAATGCACCAGCAGCCATGTGATGATGCTCTGACAATTCCAGAAGGTCCCATGACTCGTTCCAGAGTCAAGAAACTTAAGGAGACTGTTGTAGGATTACTCACTTCACATCCACAACAAGAAGAAAGTCTTGGAAAAGGTTTGATCCGAGATGTCTTGAACACCATTCAAGCTATCTCTACATCAAGCTGAGTTAGTGTCTAGGTAAGACATTTGGTGTGTGCTCTTTTCCTTGCTTTTGGTTTTGTCCCACAAGGTTTTCCGGAGGAAGGTTTTTAACGAGGCCACGACTTGCCTTACAAATCACTTCAGCTCTATCTCAGACCAAGACTAGCAGAAGTATTTACATTTTAAGCTTATGTTATGTTTAAACTATAGTTTCCATTTTAATTATTTTCGAAACCCTAGAGAGCCTGTTCTTTGGTTTCTTTTATTTAAGGGTTTTCCCTAACCATATTGTGCTCAAGCAATCAATAATCATCGAGTTCTTTTCTCTCTTGACGGCTCTCTCTCTAGAAAGTGTGTCGAGTGTCTTTGGTGTGTTGTATCCGGAGCTTTAAGGGTGTTTACTTGGTGTGTCATATCCGGGCTAATCATCTAGGAGTATCAAGAGTCTTCTCATCCCTCTTGTGTCACAATTCATTCCACAAACCTTGAAGAACTTGAGTCCCTGATTCGTTCTTGCAAGGATCTATCCTCCCAATCAACCAAAGAGCATCCTAGGGGCGCATCAGGAAGTGTATATCCTGGAACTAAGTCTATCTGATGCTCA
>CAJHQP010006385.1:0-38677 GCA_905132765.1 Moricandia arvensis | reverse complement strand
ACTGATATAGCCTATTTATGTACCGAGTTGTAGGCCATATTATAGGCTATATTTAGGTCTATTATGTGCTGTCTTAGCTTATTGTTTTAGGTCTTACAGGTCAGGTACATTTTTGAGATATATGGAGAGACTTGGAGATTCGCGAGCATTATATGGAGAAGAATCCGTAGCATGAACATTGAGAGCAGACGAGTACAAGACTGTCATCGATCAGATCGAAACAAAAAAGCCTATCTCGAGTACGACGAAGACTACAAATACGAAGACAGTATCGAACACGCGAGGATGCTATGCGAGATGATGGTGTTTCATGTTCCCATGCACTTGGGAAATCGACATCGATCGACGGTAACCATACACCATCAATGAAGCACAAACCGAATGAGATTCAACTACAGAACACCGAAAGGGAATATGGTCATCTAAAACCAGATGAGTTTGATATTATGAGAGATCCAGATGGTCACGCAGAGCTATGGATGGCAGAATTCTACATGTCCCCAAAGAAAGAAGTAGCAGACGCCCTTGTTATGGCTAACGGATCAGGAATTTTATTTGTACGACAAAACAACCATCGATCGACGACAGGTACCGCATCGATCGACATCAAGGAGCAGAAAAACGAGCCTATCCAAAATTAAAAATCGATCGACGACAAGAACATGCATCGATTGATCCACCATTTTCAGGAGTTCATGAGTTCTGTACATCTAACCTGATTTAGTTCAGAAATCCAGGACCGATCGATGGATAAATCTCCTACTGATAGACAGTCGCGTAGAGTATGGAATGAGAGCCTATGATACTGATGGCAGAATAATTTTCCATTGGGAAAAGAAAGATGAGTATGGAATCTACAGAGATGAGAATGGTAATGCACGAGCTCTATACGAAAGAATTGTGGATGTGCAAGAAGAAGCTACAAGGGGCAGTTCTAGAAAGAGCTACTATGTTTGAGTACAAACTATTTATGTTTACCTGAACATGCAGCAAAGATCTCTATGTCTAGGCAGAAACCATGACATACAGCAAAACAGAGATTGACGATATTGTGAATGAGATCTACAAAGCTCAAGAGATGTCATTAGATGATTTCTACATGAGGCTTGATGATGCATACAATCCTATAGACAAGTGCCTCACCATTTTGACTACACGCATGATGAGATGAAAGAAAGATTTGGATATTGCTCAAAGATAGCATGCGAGTGGACCAGATAGAGTGGCATCGATTTAACGGCAACATCATGTCATCAATCGATACTGATTTCGAGACAGAAGTACGCAGAAAAAAAAAGTAGAAGACAAGTTCAATAAGATTGCTTTTTCTCAAAGCCTGAATGAAAGAAGATATCTCTCAGAAATTGGAAGATATATCAGAGACTACAGCTTCCAGACTAAGAATGCTACAACGCAGTATTGAGAATCTACAAAGAGAGTTCATCCAGTGGAGGTTACTAAGGATATATAAATAAATGAGAATCCAAAGGAGATGCAGCAATGAAAAATTTCGTTGGTACAATGGTTCAGAAGAGCAAAGAAGATGTAGACACTTGTTTTCCAAGTGTTGTCCACCTCCATTCTAGTTAGAAAGATCAATACGTCGAGCTAAGACGATAACCAAGCGCTGAATGGGAGGAAACCCATTGTTTAGTAAGTTTTTATTGAGTTTTTACTTATACTACTATTTATTTTGAGTTTTACATCGTTATTACATACTGTTTAAATCATCATCGATGGACACCATAGAGGCACCATCGGTCGACAATGGATCGAGACCTATCAATCGAACAAGCCCGCCTACCATCGTTCGACACTCTCTTATAGAGAGAGGCATCGAGTTCAATACTTAAGCTATTTACTTATGATTTGATTTTCCTAACCAATCCGTGGTGGATTACACTAGGGACAATGTAATTTAAGTCTGGAGGAGGTTCGCTAATGCTATTTTATTGTTTTTGGAGTTTTATTTACAATCTATATATAAGTTTTTTCAAAACTTTTTATTGAGTCTAGAAGAGGACAATGATCGAAATTTATTATTGACTAACCACACTTTAGCACAATTCTTAGAAGGTTGTTTTGCAGAGATTACTAGAGATACCGAAGTGGGATCATCCTGCCACTATATCACACTTGCTTAAAAAGTTTGAAGGAACCAAAGCTGATTTCCAACACTAATCCTGACATTATTTGTTTGCTTTGGGATTTTGTATATATTGGATCATATTCCTTCTGCATGTTTGGAAGGTAAAATTATGTGTGCTTCTGATTCCCCTCTCCCTCCATTCAGAGTAAAAAAAGGAGTCGAACATAATTTGGTGGCTACAACCATTGAAGTTTGATTCATATGATCCTAGAAAGAGATAAAGGGTCAAAAAGAAGTGAACAGAATCTGGTGGCAAAACCATTAGGGCTTAATTCATGGAAGCCTATCTAAATATCTTAGTCAATTAAAAAAATAAAATGATACCCTGAAAACATGGATACGTTGACTAAGAGAAGTAAGAAGAGAGAGAAGAAAGTAATCAGAGAAGACTACCTGTGTGTTCAGACACTGCAGAGGTAAAGCCTGCACTTTTATTTTATTCAAAGAAATGAAATCAGTAGAGGGGCGAGTCAGACTAGTATTCACTAAGTTGTTGGTAGAATAGATCTGGTTGCTATACTAGGATAAGGTATACAAAGTTTCTCTGTGATTGACTTGAAAATATGTGGTTGCAATAGAGTAAGGTGACAGTTATACATAGATCTTATGTGAGTTTTCGCTTTTCAAAACCTTTTTCGCAGGCTTGGTTTCCCTTGAGGACAAGCAAAAGGTTACGTTTGCGAGAGTTGATATAGCCTATTTATTAACAGTTTCAGGCCATGTTATAGGCTCTATTTGGGGTCTATTATGTGTGTTTAGGCTATGTTTTAAGGTCTTTACAGGTCCAGGTACGTTTTGGAGATACATGGAGATACTTGGAGCTTTGAAGCATTTAGAGTAGAATAATCCGTACAAGACTGCCGTCAATCGACGACACAACCTTGCGTCGACCAATGTTACATGACCAAGGTCGATCGCTGTTGCACATCTTCCATCGATCAATGACCAAATCGCAAAGAGCCGATGTATTGCAGTAGAAAAAGAGTGGTTGTGGGCAGTGTGCCAGTGGCAGATTGTGTGCACCAGCATTCCATTATAGTTTAAGATTTATTTAGGGGAGAAGATTCATAACTCCTTAGGGAGATTGGTATTGGAACCCAAGTATTTTATCTATGCATTATATTCAGATTATTATTCTTACTTTGATTATGACTGAGTAGTTATCAACTAGATTTAGGGTTGAATGATAGCAATCATGGATTAGCCCAAAAGTAGGATTTCTAGGTTAAGTTAATATTCATCAATTAAGTTATGCTTAATGTTTGCATTCTAGAGTAGCTAACTAGGATCTCGAAAGTATGATATGGACGACTACGAGAGTAGGTTCTGTGCCAGAATAGACTCCATTGAACTAGGTTGTTAGGCACATGCGAGAGCTGGTCTAATTAGCTTGGTGAACATATCAAATCTCGTTCACACTTCCTTCTGATTTCACCGTCGATCGACATCAGGCCTTAGCCGTGGATCGATGGTCTTTCCTTTTACTCGCATACGAGAGTTGGAGTTAAAAGGGTCATAATAGTTTATATTTGAGTTCTGAAATATTTACATATCCGTGATTCTTATTCCTTATAATTCATTGAGCTTGAAAACCCTAGATCTAGCATATTTACATTTGCATCTAGTTAATGATATTTTCATATTTACATTATTAGCATATTTCCATATTGCATCTACACCTTCTAATAAGGAATATTTCCTTAAACTGATTACTTGTTACCAATATATATAATCACCCTAGCTTAGTCTTTAGAAATAAGAATCTATTGTGTGCCATTAGGCTCTGTGGATTCGATCCCTAAGTACTACACCTGATCTCTCTTGAGAAGAATGTTTTGTGTGTTAGGATTAAGGGTTAATGTGACAGTTAATTGTTGGGATATTTATACCATGCTATAGCAATAAATAAACACATTTTGGCAGATGTCTTCTTCTTGCACATTCACTACTCTTCCGTCTATAGCTCGTGCATTACCATTCTCATCTCTGTAGATGTCATACTCATTTTTCTTTTCCCAATGGAAAATTCTTCGGCCATCAGCATCATAAGCTCTCTTTCCATGCTCAATACAGCCGTCGATCGATAGTGGGTTAATCCAACCGATCGATCTTGGACTTTCTGAACCATAGGCATTAGAAGTACAGAACTTGTGTACCCCTGGAATGGTGGTGTCAATCGATGCACAATGTCTTTCGTCGAACGGTCTAGGATGTTTGGAAGTGTTTAGATCATTATGGATCAGCTCGTTCTTCTGCTCCTCAATGTCGATCGACTCGTCGATGGATGGCTACTGCTATTGTCCAAATAAATTTCCTGATCCATTAGCCATAACAAGGACATCTGCTACATGTAGAATTATCACATAAAGAGCATGTGCACGTGGGACTCCAAACATTCCAAACTCATCCGGTCTAAGATAACCAATATTTGTATCTTCTTCAGTGAGTTTCTTGTTCTTTTTTGCGTCTGATGTCTTTTCGATGGCCAGGAGATGTCATCGATCAAATCTCGATTATCACTTTTATGTTCATTACCCAGCCAGCGTCTTCATGTGTATAACCCTTCCGAAGGGGTAAATAGTCGAGAGCAACAAAATCTAAATTTGGAGCCAAGCTTTTTGGAAGAAAAGAATGATGAGTAAATTTTGGTTTTGGTCGTATTAAACACTTAACATGGTTCGGAGAAAATGGAAGAGTGGTTGAGCATCAAACTGGTGGTCGAGTCGCGAGCAATAAGGATCGATCAGGAAATTTTGAAATACGAGGTGATCGAAAAATTGATAGTGAGTGAACCATGAGTCGAATAATCTGCTGCGACCATGGTGAGACAATGAGCTAGATTGATCACATTTTGGAAGCACGACGTTTTTGAAGCTCGAACATTTTAGAAAGCACGACTATTCATCAACATGAAGTTTTCATAAAAAAAGTTCGTATCACTAAAATATTATTATAGAGACAAAAAAATTCGGAAGAGGGACGGGAATGAAGCCGGACAGGGAAGCAAGCACAAAGGGATCGAAACACGACGAGAAACTCAAGTTGGGCGAAAAACCCTAATTTTGGTATTATGAAATTTCTTGGGGAAGCCGGAGGCCTTGGGAAATATGCTCCATCAAGGTCAGAATTCAGAATGGAATTTATTAAAACTATTCAGTGCATAAGAATTGGAGCGGAAAAATATTTGGAAGTGATCGCGGGTCCGAAAATATGCCAGAAGGGTCAAAATCGGGCGATTGGACGGACGAGCTCGAGGTGTTTCAAATGCATATGATCAGGACGTGATTTCAACTTCCTGGCAAGATATCTGTCTACCCAAGCAAGAGGTGTCTCCGTGCATGGAAGCAGTACATGCGGCTTGACATGTTGAAGCACGAGTGTCGTCGCGCATGCAACCAAAGCATTCTGATCGACATGTGGGTGTTGTGGTGTTGCCTTGCATGCAACCAGCCAAGGCTTCCAGACATGTGGAGAACGTGGTGTCAACCATCTAAGAAGCTGAGTGTCTACCAAAGCACGACATATCTCCGCACATGCAAGGCGACACACCAACTCCCACATGTCGTAGCACGAGGTGTCGCCGCGTATGCAACCGAAGGATGCTGATCGACATGTGGGATCTGGTGTGCTGCCATGCATGCACTCCAGATATTCAGCTTGAAATATGGGATGAAGTGTGGCGCCATGCATGATACCAGGACATGCTGATGACATGTGTACACCGTGTGTCGCCACGCATGCGGGCTGACATGTGGTCGACCGTGTGGCCTCACCTCACTGGTCGATGGTTCTATAAATACCAATGCCTCCCCTAAGTTTTCAGACATCCCATTCCACACCAAAGAAAAGTTAAAAACGTGGCTAGAGATAGAGAGAGAAATAAAGTTGTCGAGTTAAGAGTGTGGTCATTTCTAAAGGCCGATACTCCACCGAGAAACCAAGTTCTGTCCAACAAAAGATTCTCTACGATTGTGACGCAGAAGCTATGTCAAAAATAATTCGTCCAAGCAGTCATATTCTTTTATGAGCAAGTGGAGGTGCTTTCCAGGATCAGTTTAGTTCTACGAGTTCAGATCAGTCAAAGTTTTGAAGCTCGATACATTACTGGGAGGTTCGAAGAACTGTCCTAAAGCTAAACAATGTTCTGTCCGAGTCCAGATCAGTCCAAGTCAGTTTCTTCATGATCAAGCTGAGGTTATGTCCAAGTCAAGGTAAGTCCATTTCAATCCATTCAAGACGTCAGAAATGGGTTTGGCCGAAGTCCTCACCGATCAACCAGGTTCTTATCGGTATAGAACATTGTGTGAGTTGGTTAGGTTTTGAATTCCACTTGGAATTAAGGGTAGTTTTGTCAGTTGGCTTGTGTGAATTCCACTTGGAAATTAAGATAGTGGTTATGCTTGAGTTCCACTTGGAACTTAGGATAATTCGAGTCGGCATATATAATAGAATGCTCATGTTATTGCATGATAGAGTCTTAGGGTTATTTATTGAACCGGACTCAGTTTTGCACGTGCTAAGCTGATATGAAATGTAGTTAAGACAACCTGAATAGGACTAGGGTGCATCATTTTTTATATTCTTTCTTGTTGATATGGTTGAGTGCAGGCTCCTGTTATCTTTAAAGATAGTTTCGTAGCATGAGGCCGAACCATCTAGGTAACGGTTTGATTGAGTTTGATTGAATTTTAGATTAGTTAAATGCTTGCTTGTTTAATTAATATTGTTGATTGAGGTTAGACAGCTCTTGGTAAGGGAGTGACTAACTGGTTGATTTATTTAGTTATGATACTGTTGTTTAGTTTATTCTATGTTAGTACTAAGGGTCTTAGGCCTATAGGCTGGACTACTGGTAGTGTTGTAGAGACGATTATAATTAGGATCTGGAACATTATCCTTGGTCAGGTTCTGGATTAAGGTTGTGTAGAGTGTGTATTGATGACAGAATGTGCGTAACCCCGCCATGCTAGGCTTGTTTAGGGGTTGATTAGTGTTTCCTCGCCCTCGTATTCAGTGGGTTTAAGGAAACCCCTTATTTGCTGGATCCGGAAGACTCAGAGAGACGGGGTCATGGCCTAGGGTGAGTGTCACATGACGTTTAACGTGGCAGTGACCCGATGGACTGTGGGCTGTCGCGCATGACCCGATTGACTGTGCGCCGCGGTTATTTGAAAGTTCCTTCTTCTGTTGCCGATGTAGATGAAAACGAAGTCCCCATTTCCCGGGTTAGAGTGTTGTGTTAGAGGGTCGTGTTTTGTAAGAGTTATGGAACCCTAAGGTAATTGTAGCACCAATATAAGGTGAAGCTAGTTAAATCGAGTCATAGTTAGTTAAAGTTTTATTATTTTGTTGTGTTTGGTTGGTGATTGATTGTCTTGTAGGTTTCTACCATTAAGTTCTAATTCTGGGTTAGGTACGGGATTAGGCTTGGTGTCTCTTTGGTTCATATAAAACCGAAGTTGGCTGTTATATGTTTGAGCGATTCCTTATGAAGGGTCGTGGATATTGAAAGTTATGCGGTATCATTGATTGGCTGATCATGTTCTTGTCTGATTATTGGTCGACCCGGTTAATGATACTTGTATAGTCTAAGAGTCCAACAATACATGAGTACTGAACTCAGACATATATATGGTTAACTAATGGATTCATTGTTTAGTCTTAGCTTTGTTTGCATGCTAGGTCTAGATTGATTGTTTATTTGAGTTTTCTTGGTTAGATTATAGGTTGCGGGTAGAGGCTGCAACCTCATTGAGTAACATTAGGTTACTCACCCAACTCCGTTGTCCTTTTTGTAGGTCGCTTTGGTAAGGATGACCGGATAGCTTGGGGCTGGACGTTAGGACACCGATGTAGATTTCATGCCTTTTGGAAATGGTATTTTGATTTTTGTTGAGTTGAATTGATTTGGCATTAGCCAGGCCCAGTATGGAATTATTCAATGTATGAATATTTCTTTCAATCAATAAAGTATTTGTTTTATATGCGCATCATGAAGTACTATGATATTTGACTAGTCCGGTCTAACACAACGTTAGGCCTTGATCTAAACGGAAACGCTAACTCTTGGTACTGTTTGCAAAGCCTTAAGCCATGATTTAGCGGGACGAGTTAGTGGATCAACTGGTCTAGGTTGCAGAGTAAGTTCTATGACTCTGACAAGATTGTCCCTAGCCCGTCATGTAGAGCTTCCGGACCTTGGTGTTGGGTTTATACGGCCAGTCATGTTCTTGTTTGATTGTTATCTGGCCGGTTGGCTCATATCATCTCTAACCCTGGGTGTTGGTCGGTCTATCGGTCATGTTCTTGTTTGATTGTTGGTCGGTTGGTCCACCATATGTCTAGGACGGTTCGGGGGTGTTAGCAGAGGTAGTATCATAGCATGGTTTCGTCCATGCTTCCGGAACTCATGATTTAATCGGTTTTTCAAATATTTTATCGAGTCAAAAGAGTCACAAAATGCATTAGGGAAAGCGGTCACATCCCAGCGATAGAATTTATTGGCTTAGGAATTAGGATTGATATAGTGGAATCTAGAATTGCTAGGTTGCTGGGATTGAATTGTAGTTTGTTCATTAGCATTGCGTTTAAGTTGTGGATTAGTATTTATTCGGGTAGTTGTTGACTAACTTTCGTCTGAAGTGTTCTATGAAGTTCCAGCTAGTAAGTGTGTTTGTTGATCGAACTTTAAGGAGGGAAAACCTTAAAGTAGAGGGAGTTCGAGGCCAAAAATCCAAACCAAAGCGAGAGAGGAGAGAGGTTCATAGTAACTGGACTGTGGTATGGACTGGAAAGATGGAAAGCAACATGACATCACCGGAAAGGATTTCATCAGAATATTTGTGGTAAGAGATATCGAGAAGGATTTGAGAATCTGGAGAAGGATGATATATATCTAAAGGACAAGATAGTATCATTGGAAATGGGAGTGTTATGGGAGAGTAAAAGCAAGAAGACGACTCAGTGATCATTCGAGTAAAGATATATGAAGGCGATTATTGAAACCTGGAGGAGAAAACTCAAGGGACAGTGGCAGGCAAAGTAAAGAGTTATGAAGATGAGTTGAGAATGTGGGAAGCATGGGAATCACGAAGGAAATAAGGAAAGGATTTTAGACTAAGGGAAATGCTATGGAATGTATAGAGATAGAGTGAGTTCAGAATCATGAATCTGGATGGAGACCAAAGAAATCAAACAAAGTCATCAAAGATGAGGCGACAAAGAAACACATGAAATAACCAAGAGAGCAAGACAAATTATTCTAAGGAGGAATTGTCGTCAAGGTGGAGCAAGTCATGAAGCTGAGAAATTGGCCGATAGTCCACCGAGAAGCCAAGTTCTGTCCAATCAAAGATTCTCTAGGATTGTGACAAGGAAACTGTGTCAAAATAAATCCGTCCAAGCCAGTCATATTCTTTTATGAACAAGTTTAGTTGCTGTCCAGGATCAGTTTGGTTCTACGATTTCATATCAGTCTAAGTTCTGAAGCTTGATTACCTTACCGGGAGCTTCGAAGAACTGTCCAAAAGCTAAACAAAGTTCTTTCCGAGCCAAGATCAGTACAAGCCAGGTACTTCATGATCAAGCCGAGGATATGTCCAAGTCAAGGTCAGTCCATTCCAATCCATTCAAGACGTCAGCAATGGGTTTTGGCCAAATCCTCACCGATCAATCAACTGCTTATCGGCATAGAACACTATGAGTTGGTTATGTTTGAATTCCACTTGGAATTTAAGATATTTTTTGGTTATGCTTGGTTCAATTTGGAACTTAGGATGAATCGAGTCGCATATAGAGTATAATACTCACATTATTGCATGATAGAGTCATTAGGGTTATTTATTGAACAGGAATCAGTTAGCACGGGCTAAGCTGAGATGAAATGGAATTAAGACTGAACTAATAACCTGGCTAGGACTAGGTGCATCATGTTTTATATTCTTGCTTGTTTATATGGTTGAGTGCAGGTTCCCGTTATCTTTAAAGATAGTTTCGTAGCAAGAGGCCGAACTATTTGGGTAATGGTTTGATTGAGTTGATTGAATGTTTGATTTGTTTAATGCTTTCTTGTTTAATTATCTTGTTGATTGAGGTTAGCCAGCTCTTGGTAAAGGAGTGACTAACTGGTTGATTTATTTAGTTATGATATTGTTGTTTAGTTTATTATATGTTAGTACTAAGGGTCTTATGCATATAGGCAGGACTACTGTACTATTGGTTATTGTTGTAGAGTCTAGTCTAATTAGGATCTGGAACATAGGCCTTAGGTTAGTTTCTGGATTTAAGGTTTTGTAGAGTGTAGGCTGCCGACAGCATGTGCGTAACCTGCCCATGCTAGGCTTGTTTAGGGGTTGATTAGTGTTTCTGACCCTCGTATTCAGTGGGTTAAAGGAAAATCCTTATTCCGCTGGATTGGAAAGACTCTGAGAGACAGGGTCATGGCCTAGGGATGAGTGTTACACGACGTATGTAACGTGGCATTGACCGATGGACTGTGGGCTGTCGTGCGGTGACCCGATCGATTGTGGGCAGCGGTCAGTTGAAAGTTCCTTCTTCTGGCCTTTGTGTTAGGGAGATAGGATATTGGCGATGTTGAGGAACACGAAGTCACCATTTCCCGGGTTAGAGTTTTTTGTTAGAGGTCGTGTTTAGTAAAGGGTTATTGAAACCCAGGGTAATTGTGGCACCGATATACGGTTTTACTAGTTAGATCGAGTCGTAGTTAGTTAGAGTATTATTATTGTGTTTATGTTTGGTTGGTGAATGATTGTCTTGCAGTTTTCTAACACTGAGTTCTAATTCCGGGTTAGGTACTGCATTGGGCTTGGTGTCTCTTTGGTTAGTATATACTCGAAGTTGGCTGTTATAATTATCTGAGTGATTCCATATGAAGGGTGGTGGATATTGAAAGCTATGCGTATCATTGATTGGCCGATCATGTTCTTGTCTGATTGTTGGTCGACCGGTTAACGATACTTGTATAGTCTAAGTGTGTAACACTACATGAGTACTGAAGTCAGACATATATATGGTTAACTATGGATGATTGCTTAGTCTTAGCTTGTTTGCATGCTAGGGCTAAATTGATTGTTATTTTTGGGTTATCTGGGTTAGTTAATAGGTTGCATGTAGATGCGCCAGCTCACTGAGTAACATTAGGTTACTCACCGAAATCCATTGTCCTTTTTGCAGGTCGCTTTAGTAAGGATGTTCGGATAGCTTGGTGCTCGACGTTAAGACCGTCAGTTTAGATTTTCATGCCTTTTGTAAAATAGTATTTTCATTTTCGTTGAGTTGACTCGATTTGGTATTAGGCCAGGCCTAGTCTTGAAGTATTCAATGTATGAATATTTCTTTGAATCAATAAATTATTTGTTTTATATGTGGCATCATGAGTACTCTGATATTTGACTAGTCCGGTCTAACACAACGTTAGGTCTTGGTACAGGTTACAAAGCCTTAGGCCTTAATCTATTGGAAACGCTAACTCTTAGTACGGGTTGCAAAGCCTTTAAGCCATGATTAGCGGAACGAGTTAGTAGATGAACTGGTCTAGGTCATAGAGTAAGTTCTATGACTCTGACCAGATTGTTCCTAGCCTGTCACGTAGCGCTTCCAGACTTTGGTGTTGGGTTGGACGGTCAGTCATGTTCTTGTATGATTGTTGGCTGGCCGGTTGGCTCATTTCATCTCTAACCCTGGGTGTTGGTCGGTATATCGGTCATATTCTTGTTTGATTTTTGGCTGGTTGGTCCACCATATGTCTAGGACGGTCCGGGGTGTTACATCTTGTGCTAGGACGTGATACTCAATTTGCTCTTGCTCTCTGTAATCTGCATCATATTCTTCATAAGCTTCACCGTATCCTCGGTATGCCAGATGTGTGTCGATGGATGGTGTATGGGGACAGTCGATCGATTCTCTATAATCAAACTGTTGGCCGAGAAGGTTTACGGGTCCATTAGCCATGGCAAGTATCTCTACTCTGTCTTCCTCAGTGACATGTAAAAGTCTTCCATCCATAGCTCTTTCGTGACCCCTATGAATCTCTCAAATACCAAACTCATCTGGTTGTAGATAACCATAATACTTCTCACGATCTTCTACTAAATATAGTTTGGACTCTGCTTTAATATCAGTATCGATCGATGGTGTGGGGTTTCCTTCAATCGATGTCGATTTCCGGATTCGATGAGAAACATGAAGAACACCAGCCTCTTCCATAGCAATACCACGGTACTCGATTATCTCTTCTTCTCTGTAATCTTCGTCATACTTGAGGTAGGCTGGGTTGTATTCGAAATCTGCATGGTAGGTGTTGATCGGGTCTGAAGTAGGATTATCGGTCGATAACAAAAGGGTGGGTGTCGATCGGTTGCTGAACTGCAAACGCGTCGATCGATTGTCTGGGCTGGGTATCAATCGATGCTTTATATTCCGACTCTTCATTGAACTCGTAATCTCAGAAGCATGTGACCACAAGCTCTGCATCATTACAAAATTTAATCAGAGTAGCTTTGTTCCTATTTTTAACAGGTTCATAAAATATATTTTCATCAATTAGAGATAGATGCAACATGTTTAACTTCATATAACAAATAGCTCCCACAGTGGCCATTAATGCTCTCCCAAGTAGTAGTGAAGAGTTCCAATCTATCATGATGTCCATCACATGGAAGTCTACTGGGACTAGGGTGTTGTTAATATGCTTTGGAACATCGTTTACCATCCTTCATGAGTTCACTTTTGAGCAGTCTACAAATGTGAAAGAATCATTGGAGGGTTCCACTTTCAGGTTCGGCTCCCCTGCCATAGTCCTTGGCTTAATGCTCACTTATGTTCCAATATCACAGAGGGCATTGGGATATTCGTTGCCCTCGATGAAGCATGGAACCACGACTTTCCAAGATCACCTTTGTTCCTCAGACAAGTCCCCTGCTTCATCTTCTCTTTGAGATGATTGAACATGATCTCTATATCATCATCTGTCTCCCTTGTTTAGCTGAAAACATTCATAATATGTGAGTATAATAAGTGTCATCAAAAGGAATATCTAAAAGAAATTTGAAAACGCTTTTAGTAAAGCTATCCATCTCTTTTCCGAGTCGCTTCTCTGCGTTGATGTTTGGGCATCTTTTGCTTCCTCTTGGAGTGTCCCTCATCTTCTTTATCAAGATTCATAGCTTCAGACGTCTCTGTATTCTGTTCTGAAACTGTCACGGTTGGACGCACAATCAAACTTGCACTGATGCTCGGCAGTCGAACTGGTTTTCTCATCTGTCGATTGATTCTCAGGTTGCATTGTTGATCGATACTGCTATCTCTATGTCGATCAGAGCTCTCATCTTCGTGTGGATTGACGTTAGTGGATTCACACAAGGAAACTTGATACTGCATAAATCATTGTCGATCGACGCTCATCGCTTGGGTGTCGATCGGCACCAATGGGAACTGTCGAATGACACACAACTTTCCACACAAAAATATCCCTCTTGGAGCTATACTCTCTGAACTTCCTGCCAAAACTCATCATCAATTATTGAATTGACGTGGTGCTTCTGTCGAGCCTCCAATTTCTCCTTAATCAGGCTCTCATGCCTCCTAATGGTTTTAGTTGTTTGCATCACTTGATTTCCAACTTCTTCACATGGGTGTTGAGGTTTTCAAACTTGGTATTGAGGTTGAGGTCCATACCATCTATATTTCATTGAAATCCATAGTCATCTTCTGCTGGCCATCTAAACCTCTGTCAACCATTGCTTCGAATCTTGCTTTCCTGAGCCTCTAGAGAGGATTCTGGTAGTAAGAGGATCCGTAAGTTTTCTTGTTGTTGAAGGACTTCTGCTGTGAACCCCGATTAAAGTTACTTCTTTGACCATTTCCATAGGATTTCCTGTTGAAACCTTGATTCCCTTGTCTCTGGAAACCATTCCCATCAATGTGGTTCACATCATCTTCTTCAATCTTAATCATCTCCACAATCTATTGCTTCTACTTCTGCAAAAGTGACCTTCTTCTTGAGAAATTTCTAAACACTATCCAGTTTTTGCCTTCACCACTTCAATTTTCTCCTTGCTCAAAGCTGAAGCTGATTGCTTCCCCTCAAAATTTGTGTTCTTGGTGCTTATGCTGGATGCAAGATTCTCAATCAGTCTCGTGACTTCTTCAGGACTCATAGTGCTGAAATTCCCCTCACTAAGTTGTGTCCAAAGCCATCTGATACTGTATTCTAATATATATGAAAAAAGTGCTAAGAAGCTGCACTTCGTTGAACCTGTGATGTGAAAAATCTCTGGTATGACTTGAATCTGATCCAGGAGTTTCTGAAAGACTCTGAAGGCTCGTGTCAAAAATTACCAATCTTTCCCTCAGATCTTCTGATCTCGCGTCATCAAAGAAGTTACGCAAGAAGGGTTTCTTGATGCCAGTCAAGGATGTCAGAGATCCTGGGTGGTAATTTCTTAAGCCAATATGAAGCTTCTCCAGCAAGTGAGTACTTGAAGAGATTACAAAATAGATAGTCCTCAGGGACTCCATTGGCTTTAATAGCAGTCACTAGATCCTCAAATCGCTCCAGATGATCCATAGGGGTGCTCATGTCGCAACCCATGGTAAGGTGTCTGCGCTACAAGTCAGATGAAAGTGGGCTTGATCTCAAAATCGTTTCTCTGAAATGCTGGAAGACGAATGGCGGATATGTTGGCATAGAACTGGTCTGGGTGGTTGTAGTCAGCCAGTGTTCTCTAAGAAGCTTGGCATTAGCTTCAGGTTGAGCTACTGCAGCGTCTGCTTCCGTTTCTGTTTCTGTATTAGGGATTACAGTCCCTTGATCGTCCATCTTTTGACCTTCTGCATTACGCAGATGACCGTCGAGGTCATGCAAGACTCCACTCTTATCCCGAATCAATACTAAAGTCGCAACCATATGAACTCGTCTGCTACTGTTTATCGATGATGGTAAGGTGCTGTTGATCGATGCGGTGCGATCAATGTCGGTCGATGCTCGAGTTCTGATGTCGGTCGATGCTCGAGTTCTGATGTCGGTCGATGTTGTCCGTAAAGAAGTTTTGGTCGACGCTTTGTACATGCTGTCGATCGATGCTTGTCGTCTTCCTTTGTGGATCGTACGTTCGAGTTTCTCTGTGTCTGAGAATAGTAGTTCTTGTCCTTTATTTATCCTGGTACTTCTTTGCATGTACCTCAAAACAAAGGAAACGAAAAGTTTAGTAGCTTGAAAGTAATAACAACTCTAGACTAAATCCTAGAAATTAAATCTAATGTCGATCAATGCACCCCGTCAACGGCGCCTCATTTGACACGGGTGTGTTTAATGTTCTAGCAGGGTATGAATATCCTAAACAATTAACTATCAAATTAACCCCAATCTTAACACACAAATAATACTCTTGCCAAGAGAGATCATGTGTAGTACTTAGGGATCGAATCCACAGAGAGCAATGGCACATGATATATTTCTTATTTCTAAAGACTAAGCTAGGTAGATATATATATATTAGTAGTGAAAAAACAATTAAGGAAATATTCCTTATCAAGAGGTATAGATGCAATATGGAAATATGATAATAATGTAGACATGGAAATATGCTATTAAACTAACTAGATGCAAATGTAAATATGCTAGATCTAGGGTTTCAAGCTTAATGAATTATAGGGAATAGGAAGCACAGAATTGTAAATATTCTAGAACTCAAAAATTAACTATTGAAACTATTTTAAATCCAACTCTCGTAGCGACCAAAAGGAAATACCATCGATCGACAGCTAAGGCCTTATGTCGATCGATGGTGAAATCAGAAGGAAGTGTGAATGAGATTTGATAAGTCCACCAAGCTAATTAGACCAGCTCTCTCATGCGCCTAACAACCTAGTTAAATGGAGTCTATTCTGGCACATAAACTACTCTGGTAGTCGTCCATGTCCTACTTTTGAGATCCTAGTTAGCTACTCTAGAATGCAAGCATGAAGCACAACTCAAATGATTGATATCAACTTAACCTAGCAATCCTACTTTTTGGCTAATCAATGATTGCTATCACTCAACCCTAAATCTAGTTGATAAGTACTCAGACATAACCAAAGAAGGAACAATATTCTGGAATATAATGCATAGATAAAATACTTAGGTCCCAATACAAATCTCCCTTAGAAGTTATGAATCTTCTCCTCTAAAAAACCTAAAACTATAATGGAAAACTAACCTCTCCAGAGCTTTGTGCACACAACTTGGGCTTGAAAATGGCTGTCTGTGATTTGGCCATCGTTCGATGGCAAGTGTGAAACATCGATCGACCTTGGTCTTATAACATCGGTCGACACCAAGGTTGTGTCGTCGATCGACGATTGTCTTGTAATTCGACTCTCTAAACGATTAGCTACGGATTCTTCTCTTCTAAATGCTCCAAAAACTTCAAGTATCTCCATATATCTGTAAAACGTACCCGGACCTACAAAGATTCTAAGACAATCTAGACACACATACTAAACCCAAAATAGACCCTATAACATGGCCTAAAACTTGCTATATCTGCACAGTACTTGGGCAGAAGAAGGAAAAAAAGCTACATGATATCTACTATGCTAGCAGAACTCTTAATGATGCACAAAGAAATTATGTGACAACAGAAAAGGAGTTACTAGCCGTCGTATTCGCTTTCGAAAGTTTCGATCTTACCTAGTTGGTTCTAAAGTAGTTGTCCACAACCATGACGCCTTTAAGTACTTGATGCAGAAGAAAGATGCGAACCAAGGCTTTTAAGATGAATCATGCTCCTTCAATAATTCGACATAGAGATCAAAGATAAGAAGGGAATGGAAAATGGTGTTTCCGACCATCTTTCACGGATCAGAATTGAAGATTATGCTCCCATAAATGATTACCTACCTACAGGAAATGTCTACAATACGGAGTCAACGTTTATTGGTAATGTGTGTATGTCATCTGATGATGCAGTATCAATCGATACCACCGAAGCAACATCGGTCGACACCCTCCGAATTTCAGAACAAACCGAGACTGAAAAGTCTAAGTTTGGGGGAAGGGCCAGGAAGGAAAAAATAAAAAAAATGCAGATGCAGATTTCCTGTCACTAGCTCCTTCGCAATGTCAAGAGAGAAGTCTTGAGTATAGGGTGCATTGTATAGGAGGTCCAGAAAATTTTACCCAAGGTTAGAGTGCTATGTGACCCAGAGTTGAGAGAGAAAGGGGAAGTTTTTGCAAGAGCTGTTATCAATTGCATCAACAAAATGAGGAGGAGAGAACCTAAGACTTTTTTGGAGCAAGTTCACATTTTCATCCGAACTGAATCAGATCTCTCCAGAAGTCAAGCTAATGACTGAAAATAAGCGGTGAGTGGGAAGCAACCCATTGTTAGGTAAGTTTATAATTTGGTTTTATTTTCATTTATTGCTAATTTGATGTGTTCTATTTTATTTCAAACAAAAAAGACTCGAGGAAGACAACCTGCACTCAGAATTGACCGACACCTGATCAATGTTGATTGAAAAACCATCACGAGCATCTATCGATCTCCACATAACAGTGTCGATCGACACTCACCATCAGCGAGCATGTATACCCTTCTTCCTTGTTAAATTTTTTTCCTTATAATTTATTTTCCCATCAATCTTAGACTGTATAACACTGGGGACAATGTTGTTTAAGTCTGGGGGAGGTAGTAATTGATGTTGTGTTTTATTTTGAGCTTCAATTTTATAAGTTTATTAAGTTTTATTGAGTCAAGAAGAGGATGATGAACGTTTCAATTTGACTTATTATCTAACCATTCTATAGCACTATTCTAGATTTGTCGATTGCAGAAAGTACTATAGATACCAAAGTGTATCGTCATTCCACCATATCACACTTACTTAGAAAGTTTGAAGGAACTGAAGCTAACGTCCAATATAATTTGACTTATTTGCTTCCTTTAGGGTTTGGCGTACATTGGATCGGATTCCTCTTGCAAGTTTGGAAAGTAAAAGTCTGTGTGCTTTAGATTCCCTTCTCTATCTCTCCTCGACATCTATAAAAATAAAAGATTGAGATGATTTCCTAAAAGATGCAGAGGGGTACAAAAATTTCTTGTAACCCCATTATTCTAATTCAGAAAGGAATGATCACACACTGTGGAACCGTGGGGTAGGTAAATTACCTGTGTCCCCATTATTCGCCTATACTTTGTCAAGAAAAGGAGAAATAAAAAGAAAGATGAACAAGATGGACTGTATCAGCGTCATTGATTCATTGGACGTATAAAAAATATTATAAAAAGATTCAGAGAAGTGAGAAAGCGGGAAGAAAGGGATCAAAGAAGACTACATGTGTGTTCAGATACTTGCTTCAGTAAGAGTCTGTGTGTCCTTTGATCGATACTCCCAAGGTAAAGCCTACACTTTTATTTTATGCAAGAAATGAGGTTAATAGAGGAGTGAGTGAGACTAGTATTCGCTAAGTTGTTGCTTAAATAGTTTTGGTTTCTATACTAGGATAAGGTATATAAAGTTCCTCTAAGATTAGCATTTATTTGATCTGGTTGCAACATACTAGAGGTGATAATGATAAGTTAGAGATTTTTGAGTTGTTATTGTTCAAACCTCTTCCATAGTTTTACCCTCGTTTCACTTGAGGACAAGCAAAAGGTTAAGTCTATGGGATTTTATAGTGGTGCGACCTGGATCAGCTTCAAATTCATGCTATGGAAGCCAATGCACTTCGCAGAAAGTCAATAGGCCATATCACACCTAATGGGCTCATTGGAGAGCTTATTGGCCTTATTCATGAGGTATTGGACCGAGAGAAGACTATTGACCTTGATGCGACCTTTATAAAGCATAAACTGACTTTGTAAAATCATGGAAAACCAGTGAGAACCCCGATGGACAAGGAACTGGATGGGATGAAGCTGGATGGACAGGAAATGGAAAGGGAAAACAGGCATGATCGAGAAATAGACTGGTCAAACCAACATGGACGAGAAATGAGTTGGAAATGGAAGATGAAGAAGCAGATCTGGAAAAGGAACATGAGGAGGATAATTATCATCCAAATGAGCATAAGGAGAAACTTGGTAGGACGTGGAACCAGATGGATCGATTCCAAGAAAGAGTTGTTCGAAAAAGGCGTTTATTGACCAAAAAATTGAAGGAGAAGCCCGCTTAGTTTATGGTTGGCCTAAGATGGATACCCACGACCATTATGGTCTATACTAAGTGTATTTGGTTCTATTATATATATAATCCCATTAGGAAAAGGTTTTCGTTTATAAACCCATTAGAAATCAGTTTGGTGTTTTAAACCAATTAGCAATAGGATTAGGATCGGGTTTTCATTAACAATTTTGTTTAGGATTAGGATTTATATTTTCTGCTTTAGGATGTTGTAGCCACTTTTTGTCAGTCATTCAATCAATAAATAGACAGTTTTCATCTTCTTTGTGTTGAGTTTTCTCTCAACTGTTGGTGTGTAATATCCAACAAATCAAGGTTCAATCTCTTTGGTTTGTCATATCCAGATAAGGAGAACTAGGAGTATCATGAGTCTTTCGCCGCTTCTGTGTCACCATTCGATCCACATCCCTTGGGTTCAGTCTTAGTCAATTCATACAGCAAGGCTTATCCCCCTTCAAGTGATCCAGGGAAAGACAGCCATACCAGGGCCGTACCAGATAGGTCCCAATATATACCCACTTTTAGACCAGGTTAGGGCCCTATTTATAGTCTATTATGTGTGTCTGGAGTTGTTTTAGAGTGTTTTTAGGTTCATGTACGTTTTGGAGAACTTTGGTGATTCTGGAGCTTTTTATAATGAAGTACTACACAATGCTTCATAAGTATATCTATCGGTGGAAACCTTCCCACAGTGAGATTGAGCTGATATTTTGAGAAAAGATAAAAATTTGAGTTAGTTTTCCAATGCCACAGTTTGAGGTCGATCTCACGATTAGATCTAAAGTTATCCCCGTTTAGTGAAGAATTGTCTATATGCCTCGCGAGAGGAAACTCTCAAGGAAATGAAGGAGTATTGATCGACGGCACACCCTTGGTTTCGATTGACGGTGATGCCAGAACACGGGCGAGTGTACTTTAAAACCGATTTTAGCCCATAAGTTGTTACAAATTACCAGAATGCCCCTGATGACCTAAAACCCTATTTCACTATTTCTAAGCCATTGTTGATGGGTTTGCTTCATACTATTCTAGAGAGAGATAGTTTAGGTTTGGAGAGAGATCTGAACACCTTGAGAGAGAGAGAGAGAGAGAGAGAGAGAGAGAGAGAGAGAGAGAGAGAGAGAGAGAAGATTTTGAAATCCTTATGTTTCTTTCCTCTATTTTGTCTTTTGATTTATTCTATTGCTCTATTATTCAGACCATCATAATGCTTCTTATGAATATGTCTGAGTAGTTCTATTATTAGATTTAGGGGTTTTCAAAGGTTTTTTTATGGTTTTCTGAATATTGATCTTTGTTAGGGTGAGTTAATTTGTTAGGGTGAGTTAATTAGTTCTTCATCTAGTTGTTCTTACTGTTAAGCTTAGGATTGATAACCCTAAACTTAGCTCTTAGGATTGATTGGTGCAAGTGTGATCTTGGTCTATTGCCTGAATTGAAACTAGTTGATCTGATTATCTAGGCATATACGAGAGTTGGTCTAGGTTGTTAGAGAACATATCAACCCATTTTCTAAGCTTGTTAGAAGTAGCATCGATCAACACTTCTCTAGGAGCATCGATCGACACTTCTCTAGGAGCATCAATCGACACTCCCCAAGGATTAAAATGTGAGAGTTGAATCCTTAGGTCTAAACATTAGCTAATCATAAGATGTGAGAATTGCATGATTATAACTAAGGTTGAGTTTGGGAACAAGTCCTTTAATGAATCCCTAATAACTTATTTACTTTGTACCTGAGAGTTCACCTAAGTCTACGTTTCCCTAATCTTAATAGCTTAGAAACCTTATCAATCAATTCTCTGTTTATATCTTTATACTATTATTATATTAGATTTATTTCAAAAATAATTAATCTATTGTGTAATCTTAGCGTCTCTATGGATTTGATCCCTAAGTATTACAACTAAACCTCTTGTTTAAGAGAGTAAGTTACTCTAAGGCTAATTTGAGCACTATCAGCGTACCACCAATCCCGAGCTAAGCCTTGCCCGTTAGTAGAAGAAGATTTGGATCCGACCATGAAGAAATACGTTCCATATGAGGTTCCTTTGGTGATGGAGAGGGAGAGATCTCCCCAGAATAGGAACATTTCCATAGATGAGGGCAATGTTTCCACTACTGTGGCGGTGTTTCCTGCGGATGATTGGTTCCTCATCGGTTTCCCAATCACGCTAGCCGAAGTGGAACCTCCCAGACCCATCTGCCGGTGTTTGATAATGAAGGACTTGAATTTGAACCATTCTTTGCTCATTTGGAGTCACCTTTAATCAGCTCCCGACTGATAACGAGCCCGCTGGATCGGAAGTTCGCAGAAACTTCGCGACTATGAATGGGGGTTAGTTTCTAGCTTGATTTGTTTTGTAGAAAAGTTCAATTCCACATCTTTTGTATATATATATTTTTGTAGGGCCTCCATGTATAAATGAAGCTCTCACGTCAAGTTTTAGAGGCGCGAATATCTTGTCAGAGAGCTGAGAAGGCCGAGAAAGTCATTTCTTGCTTGAAAAGCAAGGCTGAAGCGCCCTTAGTGCGTAAGAGTGACCTGGCATCGAAGCAAGCCTCCATGCTCTGTTTCCCGCGTATTTATTGAACCGGACTCAGTTTAGGACATGCTAAGCTTAGAAGAATGGAATTAAGAATGAGTTAATAACCTGACTAGGAATAGGGCTAGGATGCATCATGTTTGCTATCTTGTATGTTGATATGGTTGAGTGCAAGTTCAAGTTATCTTTAAAGATAGATTCTCAGCATGAGGCTGATCTATCTAGTTATTAGATAAATTGATAATAATTAGTACATTTAATTAAATGCCTTGCTTGTTTGATTAATCTTGTTGATTGAGGTTAGTCAGCTCTTGCTAAGGGAGTGACTAACTGATGAAGTTGTTTAGTTATGATATTGTTGTTTAGTTGTTTTGATGTTAGTACTAAGGGTCTTAGGCATCTAGGCCGGACTACTGGTATTGGTTAGTGTTGCTGAGTCGAGAGTCTAGTTAAGATCTGGAACTTTAGCCTTAGGTTAGGTTTTGGATTGTGTTTGTGTTGAGTGTATGTTGCCGATGGCATGTGCGACCCGCCCATGCTAGGCATGTTTAAGGGTGATTAGTGTTTCCTCGACCTCGTACCCAGCGGGCTCAAAGAAACCCCTTATACGCTGGATCGGGAAGACTAAGAGAGACAGGTTCATGGCCTAGGGCCTGATTGTGGGCTGTCGCGAGGTGACTCGAATGAATGTGGGCCAGTCGCGAGGTGACCCCGAATGACTGTGGGCTGCGGTTGGTTGAATGTTCCTTCTAATAGCCTTTGTGGTAGGGAGATAGGATATTGCCGATGTAGAGGAGGAACACGAAGTCACCAGGTCCCCGGTTAGAGTGTCTTGTTTGGCAAAGGGTTATGGAACCCTAGAGTAAGTGTAGCACTGATATATGGTTTTACGAGTTATAGTAGATTCGTGTTGGTTAATATCTTATTATTGTTGAGTATTGGTGATTGATTGTCTTGCAGGTTTTAACATTAAGACTTAATTCTGGTCAGGTACCGGATAAGTCTAGGTGTCTGTTTGGTTAGTGTAGACCCGATGTTGGCTGTTATATTGTTTGAGGGCTTTTTATTAAGGGTAGTGGATATTGAAAGCGATGCGGTATCATTAATTGGCCGATCATGTTCTTGTCTGATTGTTGGTCGACCGGTTAACGATAATTGCATAATCTAAGTATCTAACACTACCTGAGTATTGAACTCAGGCATATATATGGTTAACTAGGGGTTGATTGTGTAGCCTTAGCTATTTTTGCATGCTAGGGTTATATTAATTGTTATTTTGGGTTGTCTGGGTTATTTACTAGGTTGCGGATAGAGGCCGCCAGCTCACTGAGTAACATTAAGTTACTCACCCAACTCCGTTGTCTTTTTTCAGGTCGCTTTTATAAGGATGGTCGGATAGCTTGGTGCTGGACGTTAGGACGTCCAGCCGGTGTAGATTTTAAAGGCTTTTGTAAACGGTATTTTGATTTGTGTTGTGTTGACTCGATTTGGCATTAGGCCGGGCTGAGTTTCGAATTATTTCATTGTATTGAATATTTCTTGAATTAATAAAGTAATTGTTTTATACGCGCATCATGAGTACTATGATATTTGACTGGTCCGGTCTAACACAGCATTAGGTCTTGGTACGGGTTGAAAAGCCTTAGGCCTTGATCTAACAGAAGCGCTAACTCTTGGAACGGGTTACAAAGCTTTAAGCCATGATTTAGAGGGACGAGTTATTGGATGAAGTGGTCTAGGTCGCGGAGTAAGTTCTATGACTCTGACCGGATGTCCATAACCCGTCAGGTAGCGCTTGTGAACCATGGTGTTGGGCTGGACGGTCAGTCATGTTCATGTTTGATTATTGGCTGGTCAGTTGGCTCAGTACATCTCTAACCCTGGGTTTTGGTCTGTCTATCGGTCATGTTCTTGTTTGAATGTTGGACGGTTGGTCGACCATATGTCGAGGACTGTGTTGGGGTGCTACAAAGGTGGTATCAGCATGATTTTTTCCATACTTCTGGAACTCATGATTTAATCGGTTTTAAATTATTTTATCAAGTCAAAAGAGTCACAAAAGGCATTAGGGAAACCGGTCATGTCCAGCAATAGGACTTATTGGTTTAGGAACTAGGATTGAGATAGTGGAATCTAGAATTGCTAGGTTGCTTAGATAGAATTGTTAGGTTGCTGGTTAGCATTGTTAGGTTGATTGGCTAGCATTGTGTTTAGGTTCTTGATTAGTATTTATTGGGGTAGTTGTTGACTAACTTGCGACTGAAGAGTTCTATAAAGTTGCAGCTAGTTAGTGTGTTCGTTGATCGGAACTTTTAAGGATGGAAACCTTAAAGTAGAGGGAATTCGAGGCCAAAAACCCAAACCCAAAGTTAGAGAAGAGAGAGGTTCATAGGAACTGGACTGTGGTATGGACTGGACAGATGGAAAGCAACAAGACATCACCTGAATGGTTTCATCAGAATATTTGGGGTAAGAGAGATCAAGAAGGATTTGAAGAATCTGGACAAGGATGATATCTTTCGAAAGGACAAGATAGTATCATGGGAAATGAGAGTGTACTGGCAGAGAACAATTAAGAAGAAGACTAAGTTCTGATTCAAGTAAAGAGATATGAAGACAATTATGGCGACCTTGAGGAACAAACTCGAAGGGATAGTGGTAGGCAAAGTAAACAGGTATAGAGATTAGTTGGGAAAGAGTGAACCCTGGGAAATAAAGAATAAAGAAAGGAAAGGATTCAAGACCAACGGGAATTCTCTGAAATGTATCAGGCTATAGCTTTTAAGAATAAGAAATCTGGATGAAGACCAAAGAAATCGAAAGGAAGACATCAAAGTCAAACCGAGTGACCAAGAGAGCAAGCCAAGTAATCTAAGGTGGAATTGTCATCAAGGAGGAAGATGTCGTGAAGCTGAGCATTGTACATCTAAGAATTCCAGGACGAATTAAAACTTAACATGGTACAGAGAAAATAGAAGATTGGGCGAGCATCAACCTGGTGGTCGAGTCGCGAGCAATAAGGATCAATCGGTAAATTTTGAAATATGAGGTGGTCAAATAATTGATAGTGAGTGAACCATGAGTTGTATAAGCTGCCCGACCATGGCTAGACAATGAGTTAGATTGATTAGGACGTCTTGGAAGAATCGCATTATTGGAAGAACGACGTTTCTTAAGCATAAAATTTTCAGCAAAACTTCATATCAGTAAAATATTATTTCAGAGACAAAATAAGTCGAAAGCAGGACGTGAATTAAGCAGGACGGGACGTAAGCACGAGGGGATCGAAGTACGACGGGAAAACCCAAAGTTGGGCGAAAACCCTAATTTCGATATTTTGGAATTTCTCAAGGAAGCCGGAGGCTTGGAAAATATTTTCCTTCAAGGTCAGAATTCAAATTAGAATTATTGAAAATATTCAGCGCATCAGTATGGGAGCGGACAAATATTTGAGATTCATCGCGGGTCGAAAATATGTCGGAAGCGTCGAAATCCGACGAATGGATCGAGAAGCTTGAGGTGTCTTAATCCATGTGACCAGGAAGTGGTGTCAAATTCCTGGGAAGCTCTCTGTCTACACAAGCACGAGTTGTCGCCGTGCATAGAAGCATGACATGCGGCTTGACATGTCAGAGCACGAGGTGTCGTCGCACATGCAACCAAAGCATGCTGATCGACATGTGAGTGCTGTGGTGTTGCCGTAAATGCAGCCAGAATGTGCATAAGAAATCTGTAGGACTTGTTTCACCTTGAATGCCATCCTGGTCATGAATCCAGCCAAGTGGAGCATGAGGTTCTGCCGTGCATGCGTCCGGAACCACGTGAAGCGACACTCGGGCTGCGACCATCCTGAATCTGATTGGTTTCTGCATTCCTATAAATACCCACAATCCCAGCTCATTTCAACACATCCAGAACTGTCCAAAGCCAGTTAAAAACGTGAGAGAAAAGTTGTAAAACAAAGCAAAAGTTTTTGAGCTTTTTCGAGAGCTTTAGAGAGTTTTCGAGGTCAGTGTCTCTACCGATTTTGAGTCGGCGCCAAGAGAAGGTTCTGCTGGAGTTCATTTCTGTCAAGACCAGTATAAGGGGAGGTTCTGTCCAAGTCAAGATCATTCCAGTCAAGTCCATTTAAGACGTCATGGTTGGGTTTGGCCAAGTCGTCTCCGATCAACTAGCCTGCTTATCGGCATATACCACTGTGAGTTGGTTTTGTGTGAATTCCACTTGGAATTTAGGATAGTTTTTTTTGTTATGTTTGAGTTCCACTTGGAACTTAGGATAGATCGAGTTGCATATAGAGTAGAATGCTCACAAATATGCATGGTAGAGTCCTTAGGGTTATTTTATTTATTAAACCGGACTCAGTTTAGCATTGGCTAAGATGAGATGAAATGGAATTAAGACTGAGTTAATAACCTGACTAGTAATAGGCTAGCATGCATCATGTTGTTATTCTTGCATGATGATATGGTTGAGTGCAGGGTCCCGTTATCTTTAAAGATAGATTCTCCGAATGAGCCTGATATATTTGGGTAATAGTTTGATTGAGTAGAATGAGTAGATTTAATTAAATACCTTGCTTGTTTAATTAATCTTGTTGATTAAGGTTAGTTAGTTCTTGGTAAGGGAGTGACTAACTGGTGGAGTTGTTTAGCAATGATAGTGTTGTTTAGTTGTTTTGATGTTAGTACTAAGGGTCTTGGGGGCCATATAGGCCGGAATACTTGTACAATTGGTTAGTATTTCTGAGTCGAGAGTTTAGTTAGGATCTGGAACATTAGCCTTAGGTTAGGTTCAGGATTGTGTTTGTGTTGAGTGTGTGTTGCTGATAGCATGTGCGTAACCCGCACATGCTAGGCATGTTTAGGGGTTATTAATGTTTCATCGACCTTGTACCCTGCGGGTTGAAGGAAACCCCTTATTCTCTGGATTGGGAAGATTCAGAGAGACGGGGTCATGGCCTAGGGCTGAGTGTTACGCGACGGTGTAACATCCGACAGTGACCCGAATGACTGTGGGCTCTCGCACGGTGACCCGAATGACTGTGGGGCGCGGTCAGTTGAAAGTTCCTTCTTCTAGCATTTTTGGTAGGGAAATAGGATATTGCCGATGTAGAGAGGAACACGAAGTCACCAGGTCCCAGGTTAGAGTGTGGTGTTTAGTAATGGGCTATGGAACCCTCGAGTAAGTGTAACAATGATATATGGTGTTACAAATTATAATAGAGTTGTGGTTAGTTAATATCCTATTATTGTTGAATATTGGTGATTTATTGTCTTACATATTTCTAACATTAAGACCTAATTCTGGATCAGGTACCGGATTAGTCTTGGTGTTTGTTTCGTTAGTGTAGACCCGATGTTGGCTGTTATATTATTTGATCGATTTCTTATGAAGTGTGGTGGATATTGAAAGCTATGCGGTATCATCGATTGGCCGATCATGTTCTTGTTCTGTTGTTGGTCGACCGGTTAACAATAATTGTATAGTCTAAAGTTTCTAACACTACATGAGTACTGAACTCAGGCATATATATGGTTAACTAGGGGTTGATTGTGTAGCCTTAGCTTTGTTTTCATGCTAGGGTTATATTGATTATTATTTTGGGTTATTTGGGTTATTTACTAGGTTGCGGGTAGAGGCCGCCAGCTCAATTAGTGACATTAGGTTACTCACGCAACTCTATTGTCCTTTTAGGTCTCATTTGTAAGGATGGTCGGATAGCTCGGTGCTGGACGTTAGGACCGCCGGTGTAGATTTTCATGCCTTTTATAAACGGTATTTAGATTTGTATTGTGTTGACTCGATTTGGAATTAGGCCGGGACCAGTCCCTAATTATTCATTGTATGAATATTTTCTTGAATTAATAAAGTAATTGTTTTATATGCGCATCATGAGTACTGTGATATTTGACTGGTCTAACACAACGTTAGGTCATTGTACGGGTTGAAAATCCTTAGGCCTTGATCTAATGGAAACGCTAACTCTTGGTATGGGTTGCAAAGCCTTAAGCCATGATTTAGTGGGACGAGTTAGCGGAGTAAGTTCTATGACTCTGACCGGATTGTCCCTAACCCGTCACGTAGTGCTTCTGGACCATCGTGTTGGGTTCGACGGTCAGTCATGTTCTTGTTTGATTATTGGCTAGCTGGTTGGCTCATTTCATCTCTAACCCTAGTGTTGGCCGGTCTATCGTTCATGTTCTTGTTTGATTGTTTGACGGTTGGTCGACCATATGTCTAGGACGGTGTGGGGTGTTACAGAGGTGGTATCTGAGCATGGTTTCTTCCATGCTTTTTGGAACTCATGATTTAATCGGTTTTCAAATATCTTATCGAGTCAAAAGACTCATAAAAGGCATAAGGGAAACCAGTCATGTCCAGCGATAGGATTTAATGGTTTAGGAACTAGGATTGAGAGAATCTAGAATTGCTAGGTTGCTTGGATAGAATTGTTAGTTTGATGGGTTAGCATTGTGTTTAGGTTTTATAAAGTTGCAGCTAGTAAGTGTGTTTGTTGATGGAAACTTTAAGGATGGAAACCTTAAAGTAGAGGGAGTTGGAGGCCAAAAACCCAAACCCGAAGCGAGAGAGGAGAGAGGTTCATAGGAACTGGACTGTGGTATGGACTGGACAGATGGAAATCAACAAGCCATCACCGGAATGGTTTTCATCAGAATATTGGGTTAAGAGAGATCGAGATGGATTTGATGAATCTGGACAATGATGATATCTGTCGAAAGGACAAGATAGTATCATGGGAAATGAGAGTGTACTGGCAGAGAAACAGCAAGAAGACGACTAAGTGCTCATTCAAGTAAAGAGATATGAAGACAATTATGGCAAACTTGAGGAACAAACTCGAAGGGGCAGTGGCAGGCAAAGTAAACAGTTATGGAGATTAGTTGGGAATGAGTGAACCATGGGAAATAAAGAATAAAGAAAGGATAGGATTCAAAACCAAGGTGAATGCTCTGGAATGTATCAGGATTGGTCGACCGGTTAACGATACTTGTATAGTCTAAGTATCTAACACTACATGAGTATTGAACTCAGGCATAGATAAGGTTAACTAGGGTCGATTGTGGAGCCTTAGCTTTGTTTTCATGCTAGGGTTAGATGGATTGTTATTTTGGGTTGTCTGGGTTATTTACTAGAATGCGGGTAGAGGTCTCCAGCTCACTGAGTAACATTAGGTTACTCACCCAAATCCGTTGTCCTTTTTCAGGTCGCTTTAGTAAGTATGGTCGAATAGCTTGGTGGTGGACGTTAGGGACCGCCGGTGTAGATTTCATGACTTTTGCAAACGGTATTTTGATTTGTGTTGTGTTGACTCGATTTGGCATTAGTCCGGCCCAGTCTCGAATTATTTCATTGTATGGATATTTCTTTAATTAATAAAATAATTTTTTTACATGCGCATCATGAGTACTCTGATATTTGACTAGTCCGGTCTAACACAATGTTAGGTCTTGGTATGGGTTTACAAGCCTTATAGGCCTTGATCTAACGTAAGCTAACTCTTGGTACGGATTGCAAAGCCTTAAGACAAGATTTAGCAGGACGAGTTAGTGGATTGAACTGGTCTAGGTTGCGGAGTAAATTCTATGACTCTGACCGGATTGTCCCTAACCTGTCAAGTAGCGCTTCTGGACCATGGTGTTGGGTGGACGTTCAAGCATGTTCTTATTTGATTATTGGCTGGCCGGTTGGCTCCTTTCACCTCTAACTCTGGGTGGTGGTCAGTCTATCGGTCTTTTTCTTGTTTGATTGTTGGCCATTTGGTCAACCATATGTCTAGAACGGTCTAGGGGTGTTACACGAGGGTTTTGTTTTTGAAAGTTTTAGCGAAAAAAAGTTCTTCGAGCGTTAGGACCACCGGTGTAGATTTTCATGACTTTTGCAAACGGTATTTTGATCTGTGTTTGTGTTGACTCGATTTGGCATTAGTCCGGGCCCAGTCTCGAATTATTCATTGTATGGATATTTCTTTAATTAATAAAATAATTTTTTTACATGCGCATCATGAGTACTCTGATATTTGACTAGTCCGGTCTAACACAATGTTAGGTCTTGGTATGGGTTTACAAGCCTTATAGGCTTGATCTAACGTAAGCTAACTCTTGGTACGGATTGCAAAGCCTTAAGACAAGATTTAGCAGGACGAGTTAGTGGATGAACTGGTCTAGGTTGCGGAGTAAATTCTATGACTCTGACCGGATTGTCCCTAACCTGTCAAGTAGCGCTTCTGGACCATGGTGTTGGGTGGACGTTCAAGCATGTTCTTATTTGATTATTGGCTGGCCGGTTGGCTCCTTTCACCACTAACTCTGGGTGGTGGTCAGTCTATCGGGTCTTTTTCTTGTTTGATTGTTGGCAATTTGGTCGACCATATGTCTAGAACGGTCTAGGGGTGTTACACGAGGGTTTTGTTTTTGAAAGTTTTAGGCGAAAAAAAGTTCTTCGAGCGGTTAGCGACATCTCGCTAATGTCGAAGGTCGAGTATTTCCTATGCCATATTTTGCGATAAAATGTTTGCGGGCTCGACGCGTTGTGTGAGTAGGATCCCTGGTTCTTACTTTGGCTTTTAAAGCGAGGCAAGTTATGAGGTCGAGCGTTTGATTAATATTTTTTTGAAGCTTGTAAAATACGTATTGGGTTTTCTTATTGTCGGAAAAGTTTTCAAAAACATCGAGTATAGGAGCGGATATTTTGAACTTGGGAGTATACGGGTATACGTATACGTACCCACTCCCCCCGTTTTTAGAGGGGGTACAGCTAAACTCGTTTTGCGATGAATTGCGTACGTACTTCTTTTCGGGGATCAAGCCGTCTTGCAGTTCAGTTGGTTGTGGGGCAATTTTTTAGTGGTAATATTTTTTGAGGAGCATCGCATTCCAAGTTCTTGGAATTTTGACGTCCTGCATGTTAGCGATTTCGTACGCTCCCGGTCAGACGACCTTTATGAATTTGTAAGGTCATTCCCAGTTTGTTCCAACTTTTCCTCCCTTTAGTTCAGCGGGGTTTTGGAAAACTTTGCATAAGACTAGATCGCCTTCGATGAACCTGCGATTTCAAAAGTTTGAGTTGTATTATTTCCCTGCAGATTGTTGGTAATTCTCGATTCGTATGAGCGCTTGGTCCTTGCGCTTGTTGATGAGGTCCAGATCGTCTAGCAGCATTTGAGCTGTTAAGGTTATCCCATTCGGGAAGCAGCCTCCTTCGTACTCCGGGAAATTCGACTTCGGTTGGGATCATGCATTCTGCCCCATAGACGAGGAAAAAGGAGTTTCTCCCGTTGCCCGTCTCGTGTCGTTCATTGGGACCAAAGGACTCCTTCGAGTTCCTCTGCCCAACGTCCTTTTTTGGCGTCTAAACGTTTCTTGAGGCCATCTTAGGACAGTTTTTTTGATGGTTTTGTCCTGGCCGTTTCCCTGCAGATATCGGGAAGTCGATTTGGTCAATCATATTTTCCATTTTTTGTAAAACACCTCAAATCAAGTCGAAATAAACTGAGATCTGTTGTCCATTACGATCTCATATGGACTCCATGTCCGCAGATTATATTTTTTCCAGAAAAAGCTTTCGACTTGAGCGTCTTTAATGCTTGCATAAGATTTTGCTTCCACCAATTTTGAGAAGAAGTCTGTTAGGACTAGCAGAAATCTTCTTTGCTTCAAGTATTGCAAGGGACCGACTGTGACGCCCCCAATCTGGTCTAGTACAAGTTGACTCGACCCGGCCGTGCAACAATTAAACAATTACATGCACATTCAATCACTAGTAACTTAAACCAAACCGACAGGCCACAATGTGTACATAAATGATTAACCCGAAGTTCCCAGAATAGATCCAGGTACGTTAGGCCAATCGCCGAAGTACACATATCCTATTAGGTACAGCCAAAAGCTTTTCAACCCGTCTGAGTAATACCCAATAGTTAGTTCGTCTGGACAGGGACTAATATCATATGGAACTCGTACTTAAAGAACACTCTTTAATACATTATACAATATTATTTCAAAAGCATCTTACGAAATGTTAAGGATTAACCTCGAGTTTTTGGTGGATTAACCTCGAGGTTTTTGGTCAATAAACCTTATACATAGGATATATCAAAACTACTTTGCAAGGATAATAAACTACTGTTGGCTAATGTTGTTCCTTCCCGTCCTAGAGTGAAGGTGTCCAGCCTAATGGTTACCTACATCACAAATGAGTCATTAGTAACTAGTTTACTCAGTGAGTATAATCCCGCACCCCCAACACATATTAATAATAATATCCCGAGCAGTCGACACCATTTGAATGCAGTGGAAATATATTCCATAATTATTATATATATGGGCCTATAATTCCATCGATGTGAATCATATCTTAAATATCACCTCCACAACACCCGCCATTCATTCATATGCATAATATATATATACTAAACCCGGAAAACCACCAAGGCTAACCGAGCCTAGCGGGAAAATAAATATAACCACATATCAATCAGATATTCCAAGATAAAACATCTAACGCTGCATGTACTTACACAGTCTCCAGGGTGCGACACATCATCGTGTCTTCGTGACCTTGTTCCATATCGCAGGACCAGTTCATGGTAATGCAGGAACTTTGGGGAGAGTTAGTATACAATAAGACATCATATGATTCGTACTTATATACTTATATATTAGTACTTGAGAACAAGTACTAATGCTCTGGATAAACCTCAAACAATAATTCATAATATTTCTTAAGTGTATATAATAAATAAACACTTCACAGTTTAATATGGTTCAAAAGACTTACTTATCTATCAAGCATAATCATTTATTTTAGTCAAGCAGCACTAATTCATAACTCATCAGCCATATATCTAGACTCACCCTTTAAATCTATGAGAATTGGCCAAGGAAGAATATAATCGATCTCAAGCCAAACGTTCATAACTTGCTGATAATTCCCAAAGTAGAATCAGGAGAAGACATGATATGGCTGGTAATTCCAATCTCTTCGGACATCTGAGCCAAAAATAGAACTGTTGGATATAAGGTTCATCAGTCCAGTTCAAGAGGAAATTAGTATGGTTAGACTCATTTAAGATCAGTTGGGTTCGATTATGATCAGCTCCTAATAGTTCGGGTTCAGGACAAAGTTAATTCAGTTTAGATTGAATCCAATCAGATCATATCAGTTTAGCTAACGGTTCCATGAGATTGATTTAATTCAAAACTAAATGACACAGAACCATACAATGGTGTAAACTACTGATCCAGGACAATAAGCTTAACAAATCAGTCCACTAGTTCCAAACAAAACTATTCTGAACTCGAAGCTAAAGCTTACCGGTTTTTCTCATGTTTTAAATTAACTCGGTTGCTATAACCTTCAAGCTGAACACACTTCTAACCTGATCAGAACAAGAATATCCATGATAAGTTCAAGATCATAAACAGAACAACTAGTTTTGTTTACCTAACAAGAACTGAAGTTTAAGCAAACTGATCTCATCAAATCCTTATGTTATTACCGATAAAATCAAAGGCTGAAGAACATGGGTGTTTCTCCATTTAAGGACGCCAAACCTTCAACCTTTAAAACACACCAAAACACACTGGTTCTTGTCACAAAAGGGTGAGAAAGGGTCATCCAAGCTCACTTTACTTCTCTGATTTTCTCTGAAATTTTCATGAATTTTCAATGATTTTTTCTCTCTCTCTCTTTGAATGTGTTCTGGTTTTTCTTACAGTAACAGGACGTCCAGGAGGAGAGATGATGGTATTTTTATACCATATGGGTTTCTTCAGCTCAGGGTTTACTTAACACAAAGTAGGGCTGAGAGTGGACAGGTGGAGAGTTGCTTCATCACTCCCAGCAGCCAAGCTGTTTACCTTTCCTTCACATGAAGAAAGCTGAACTCAGTCATGTGCTTCTCACATTTTCTGGTCCAGCAAGGAAGGAAGCAAGCATACAGGGAGCTTGTGACTTTCATGTGCCATTTACTATAGAAGCAAGCAAACAGAAAGCTGCATGGCATGTGAATTTGTCACTGATGAAGCAGCTGAGAAGGTGTATATCTCTGGCATTTCTCGCATTTCCGCGCGAATTTCTCGCAATCTTGAACAATTGCTGGCAAATAGTTACTGTGCTGTTTTATCTTAATTGCGAGGGGATCTTCCGCCGGAGTGATTTCCGCAAGATCCGGGGTGGAATTCGTCCATGACTTTTCGAGCTTTTTTCCCGTTCTACACATGTCATGAGCGTCCACAGAATTTCAATTTTTTAGACCTCTCCGTCCATAAGACGTAGAGTGTGGCCGGGGTTTTTAATTTTTCAGGGCTGCCCATTTTTCTGTGGAAGTGTTCCGTCAGGGATGTACGCTCGGATTGTTTCCAACCATGGTTTATCGCAGCCGTTATTCGGATCGTTCTATGTTCTCTTAAGGTTGGTCGTCGAGTTCGTCGATGTCGCAATCCTGGGGATTAATTAAATTTACGACGATCGGTGGTCCGATACTTGGGTGTTCGATGAATTTGACAGGGATTACTCATCTAAGTCCTGGATCAGAGCTTGATGCCAGGGCAGTCAAAGCATCGGCCAGCGCGTTTTCCGCGTGGGGGATTTGCGTGAGTGAAAATTTGTCAAACTATTGGGCAAGATCTCAGACTAGATTCAGGAACGAGTTCCATTCTTTCGTCCCTAGTTTCGTACTCACCGCTTACTTGGTTCGCGACAAGTTGGGAATCACACTAGACGTGGACGTTGCGTATTTTAAGCCCTAGAGCTAATTGTAATCTGGCAATAAGTGCTTGGTATTCGTCTTCATTGTTTTAGCTGTGAAAGACCAACCGAAGGGATTGTTCCAACACTTCTCCGATTGGTGAGGTTAGAAGAATTCCAGTTCCTGATCGTTGTTTGGATGAGGACCCATCGACGTGGAGATGCCAGGTCGAATTTGGTTCATGGTTTAATGCACCCTCCATTGGACTCTCAACCAAGAAATCAGCAAGCACTTGCAACTTGGCACTCGTTCTCGTTCAATACTCAATGTCATATTCGCTTAGTTCGACTGCCCATTTGGCTAATCTTCTGATTAACTTGGGCTATGTAGAAACGTTCGGAGCGGGAACGTGGTGAGGATTACGATTGCGTGTGACTGGAAATATGCTCTCAATTTCAAGCCGCCATTACTACTGCGAGTTTTGCATTAATGGGTATCGTGTTTCGGCGTCTAACAAGGTTTTACTTACGTAAAAAATTGGTTTCTACTCTCCTTTTTCATCTCTGATGAGGACGCCACTTACGGCTGTTGCTGATACCGCGATGTACAGGAAGAATGTTTCTCCTTCCATTGTTTGGCGAAAACCAGAGGAGTGGTGAAGTAATGTTTTAACTGTTTGAAAGCTTTCTTGCATTCTTAGAACCACTCAATTTTTTTTCCATTTCGAAGTGTCGTAAAAAGGGACACGCTTATCAGTTGATCGCGGGATATAAAGCGGTTGAGTGCTGCGACTCAGGAAGTCCATTTCGATTAATGCGTTGATTTGTTTTGGATTCGCTTCAATCCCTCGATATGTCATCAGACATCCGAGGAATTCCCCAGATGCGACAACATATCTGCATTTGCGGTGTTTAGCTTCATGTTATGCAGGTTCAATCTCTCATAGCTTTCCTGAAAATGGGGTGACATGGTCTTTTTCTTCGATAGATTTAACGAACATATCATCAATGTAATCATCTATAGATTTTCCGAGTTGTTCGAAAAACATACAGTTAGCGAGTCGTTGATAGGTGGTTCCTGTGTTTTCAGGCAGAACGGCATTAGCAATATGTGCCGCGAACTTTGTTGATTGCAGTTTTCTCGCGTTCGTCTGGATTCATCATGATCTGATTATAACCCGACAAGGCATCCATAAAGGGCAGGAGCTTATTTCAAGCAGTTTCTTCTGCCAGACGATTGATGTGTGGCAGTGGAAAACTATCTTTGGGATAACCTTATTGAGGTCAGTGAAATCGACGCAGAGTTGCCATTATTCATTTTTCTTTTTGACGACAACGGGATTAGCGAGCCAGTCTATGCATCTGACCTCCGTTATTGAGCCCACCTTGAGGAGTTTCTCAACTTCCTTGTTGACTGCAGTGGCACGTTCTGGTCCCAACTCCCCCCTTCTTTGTTTGACAGGTTTGAAAACTAGGATCAACGTTGAGTTCATGACATGTTACGTTGATGTCAATCCCTGGAATGCCTTTTGCGGCCCAAGCAAATATGTTGAAGGTTCTTTTTCAAGAAGGAACGAGTTCTGTTTTAAGGGGCTTACAGAGGTTAGCAGCGATTTTGACACAACGTTCCGGGAATGCCGGTTCGAGGCCTACCGAGACAACCGGGTGCATGTTGGTTTGCGTTTTTCTTCCTTGGCTTTAGCCTTTCGTAATTGTGAGAAAGTTTCTGTTTCATCTTGTTCTACGGCGTCGTCGACGAAAGAAAATTTATTTTTCTTTCTCGGAGAAATTTTTGTTGACGAATTTTCTCGTTTTTAATTCACAGCAAAACAGACTTGCGATACCTTCCGATCTCCCCAGATTGTTTTGATTCCGTGAGGAGCTGTGATGTAGCTTTTATTATGTACTCTGAAATTAATCCTATAAGCTACTTTTTTACTCTCTCAAATAAGAGGTTCAATTGTAGTACTTAGGGATCGAATCCACAGGGTGCGTGGGCTCACAATAGACTATAGATGTTTAGATTAAGCTAGGCAAATAGTATATTAAAGAAGTAATAGTAGACAAGTATGCAGGTGATTGGTTTGATAACAATAAGAAGAAATAGTTAGGTCTAGGGATTTATCAATAAATAGATTCAAAAACACAAATCAAGGATGCTAAGGGTTTTTATAGATCAAATTCTAGAACTTGAATTCAATAAGCAAGTAATTCAGCTCTCAAATGCAATTACTAATCAGATGCCTAAGTCTATTTTCCAGCTCTCACATGCAAACAAGGATCGATCGTCGGTCGATACCAATAGTTGGGTATCTATCAATACTACCTTAGACAAGCATTAACACACATATCGATAATGTTGAACTAGATCCTAGACCAACTCTCGTATGTGCCTAGATATCTAATACACACAGGGCTCGGGTTCCGTTAATCAATTGCACTCTGTGCCTCTCAATTGTCCTATAATTCTAGGTTCAAGAATCAGTCACACTCTTCGTGCTATTCCACTACTCTAGACCTAGTTTTACAAGCCACCCTGGTGTAGAGATCGATAAATAACCTAGCTATCCAATGACTATCAGTTTGACAATAAGAACATGAAATCCCTAAACCTAACAAGATGATTACTCAGACATGGAAGAAAATAACACAAATCATAGTCAGAATAAATAATAGATATAGAAATCAATATAAAACCAAACGAGTTCCAATCAATCTCTCAAGGAGAATTGTTCTTCTCTCCAAAACTTAAGACAATGAATAAAAAAAGCTTTAGCCGTCAACAATGGCTTAGAAAACTATATAAATTAGGTCTAAAACTTGTGCAGGGGAATTCTGGTAACTTGCCATGACATCTGGGCTTAAGTCAGCCATAAAAACAAGTCGGTTCTGTCTTCTGGGATCACCGATCGATCGATGGTAAGGCTGTGCCAGTCGATCGACACTCATTCATCTCCTCGACAGCTTCCTCTCGCGAGGCAGACAGACCACTCTTCAGTAAATCGAGCATAAATTTAGATCTAACCGTCCGATGAATCTCAAACCGGTGGCATTGGGAAAGCTAACTCGATGGAACTGCTTGCATTGAGTTCATCCATGGAGGTTCCCACAATTGTGTTGTACGATATGGGTCGATCGATGACTATAAATTCATTAACTTTCGTTATGCTCCCGGCCTTAACCGTGAGGTTTAATTGTCCCAAGAGTCATAGTAGCTTCCCCTGAGAGTCCTATTAGAGACTTGGGTTTTCCGAGATTTCAGATAGGTTGATATCTCAGTCTCTCGAGGGTGTTTTTGAAGATGATATCAGCTGAGATATTCTAGTGTCGACTAATGGATAGACCATCATAGTGACCTTTGACATTTATATTCCTGCGAATAATGGATAGACCATCATAGTGACCTTGTGGGCTCAATTTCGTCAAAAATCATAAGTGGGCTCTTAGCCCCGTTTTAGGCAGTTCAGGCCGTTTCTTGACTTTGAGCGTTTTTGCAATTTCTCCAAGAGAAAAACCTTTGGTATGATGTTGGTTTCACAAGTAATTCAAATTATTCGATAGTTTAGGTAATTCTGGTGTTTATGTCAACCCATTACCGTTTTATACAAACAATTTGAGATCATACGACGAAAGCAGTCTTATGTTTTTATTCGTCAATAATCTCCACAACTGGTAACCTCCAATCGACACGAGACAAGTATGACCGATTGTCAATAGGCATATGGCCAGCGTGCTATCCATATTGGCTGATCCTATCCAGCCTATAGATAATTGGACTGTAATTGGCCAGATATATTACAACTAACTTGTGCCATGATATCACTATTTAGAGATCTATTATATATGTTTGGAGTATGTTTTAGAGTATTTTCAGTTCAGGTAAGTATTGAGAACTTGGTGGTTCTGAAGCTTTTTAGAGATGTGCCGTCTAGATGTTTAGCAATAGATGGAGACCTTTCCCATGGTGCGACTGAGATGATAATTTACAGAAGATAGAGCTTTGAGTTAGCTTTCAAATGCCACTGGTTTGATCCCAAGAAGACGAACCGACTTGTTTATATTGGCCGACTTAAAACCCATAATC
>CAJHQP010006384.1:0-38680 GCA_905132765.1 Moricandia arvensis | reverse complement strand
TTACGTTTTATATGACCAAACTCAACATTCCTCATCAAAATGTTGATTCCCAAAAGTTTGGATCCTAATTCCAACTTTGTCGATCTCGACCCTTTTACCCTTTTAGGTGGGTTACTACAACGACGCCTAACTCGACACTCTAACCTGGGCCCTGGTGACTTCGTGTTCATCCTCTCAACCGGAATTATCCTATCTACCTACCACATAGGTCAGAAGAAGGAACTTTCAATCAACCCCGGCCCAAAGTCATTCGGGTCACCACACGACAGCCCACAATCATTCTAGTCATTGCTGGACGTTACATTGTCGTGTAACACTCATCCCTAGGCCATGACCCTGTCTCTCTGAGTCTTCCCGATCCAGTGAATAAGGGGTTTTCTGAACCCGCTGATAATGAGGTCGAGGAAACACTAATCACCCCTAAACATGCCTAGCATGGGCGGGTTACGCACATACCGTCGGCAAACACAACACAAAAACAACATTAATCCAAAACCTAACCTAAGGCTAAAGTTCCAGATCCTAACTAGACTCGACTCTACAACACTAACCAATAGTACCAGTAGTCCGGCCTATATGGCCTAAGACCCTTTGTACAGACATCTAATAAACTAAACAACAATAACATAAATAAACCAATCAACCTGTTAGTCATTCCTTTACCAAGAGCTGACTAACCTCAATCAACAAGATTAATTAAACAAGCAAGCATTTAATTAATCTAGCAAACAATCTACTTAATCAAACCGTTACCCAGATAGTTTGGCTTCCTGCAACGAAACCATATTTAAAGATAACGGGAACCTGAACTCAACCATATCAACATGAAAGAATAGAAAACATGATGCATCCTAGCCCTAGTCCTATTCAGGTTATTAACTCAGTCTTAATTCCATTTAATCTCTGTTTAGCCCGTGCTAAACTAAGTACGGTTTAGAAATAAATAAAATAACCCTAAGGACTCTACCATGCAATAGCGTGAGCATTCTACTCTATACGCAACTCGATCTATCCTAAGTTCCAAGTGGAACTTAAACATAACCATAAACTATTCTAAATTCCAAGTAGAATTCAGACCAACCAATTCACAGTGTTCAATGGCGATAAGAAACTGGTTGATCGGAGTGGACTTGGCCAAAACCCATTGGACGACTTGAGTGGACTGGAATGTACTGACCTTGACTTGGAATATACCTCGGCTTGATCATGAAGAAACTAACGTGGATTGATCTTAACTCTGACAAAACTTTCTTTAGCTTCTGGACAGTTCTTCAGACTTCCGATAGTACATCGGCTTCAGAACTTAGACTGATATGTAGTCGTTTAGATGATCTTGGACATATCCTCCACTTGGTCATCAAATAATATTACTGGCTTGGACGGATTGATTTGGACAGAGCTTCCGCCTCATAATTTCCGAGAATCGCCGATTTGACAGAACTTGGCTTCTCAGTGGAGTATTGGTCTTTAGAATCGACCATACTCTTAACTCGACCACTTTCTCTCTCTCTCTCTCTCTCTCTCTCTCTCTCTACCCATGTTGTTAACTTTATTTGGACAGGTATGGATGTGTTGAAATGAGCTGTGTTCGTGGGGGTATTTATAGGAAGCAGCAACCAATCAGATTCAGGTTGGTGGCAGCCCGTGTGTCGTTTCGCATGGCTCTGGACGCATGCACGGCGGCACCTCGTGCTCCATATGGCTGGATGCATTACCAGGATGGCATGAAAGGTGACACCACGTCCTCCAGATGTTCTTATGCACGTCCTGTCTGCATGCAAGGCAACACCATAGCGCCCACATATCGATCAACATGCTTTGGTTGCATGCGCGATGAAACCACATGCAAGGCAACACCACAGCGTGTTGGGCGTCTAAGAACGGTCTGGAGGAAAGCATCAGGATGGTTCATGCGGCGGGTGGTGCAATACTGAAGTCGCATGCTATTTATCAAGATGTGTCAATCGTAGTAGGCGATGTGGACATGCCTGGCGATCTAATCGTGCTACCAATCAAGGGGTATCAAGCAATTCTCGGGATGAACTGGCTAGCATACTATCAAGCTTAGTTGGACTATGAGAAATGTTGAGTGACATTTACTCGGAAAGAAGGGAAGCTGGTGTTTCAAGGGAACAGAAGAAGACTGGAATTCCAGTAATATCGACATTAAGAGCAGAATGGCTGGTCAAGGAAGGGTGTGAGTTGTTCATAGAAAAGATCACCATTGCTGGTGCGGATCGGGAAGTGTTTCTCGACAAAATTCTGGTGGTACAAGAATTTGAAGATGTGTTCCAAAATCTCATCCGATTACCGTCAACGCAGGATGAACCGTTTAGAGAGAGAGTTGGAGCCTGGAACTTCTCCTATTTCCAAAGCCCCTTACCATATGGCTCCAACGGAAATGGCGGAGTTGAAAAAACAACTGGAGAATTGATTTCGAAGGGATTCATTAGGCCAAGCAGCTCACCGTGGGGTGCACCAGTATTGTTCGTCAAAAAGAAGGATGGTAGTTTCAAATTGTGCATTGATTATCGAGGACTGAACCAAGTAACAATAACAATAAGTACCCCTTACCTTGAATCGATGAGTTATTGGATCAGCTCAAGGGCGCATCGTGGTTCTCGAAGATTGACTTGGCATCGGGTTATCATCAAATCCCTATTGCATAAGAAAACATTAGAAAGACTGCATTTAGGACAAGGTATGGCCACTTCGAATTCGTGGTTATGCCATTCGGGTTGACAAATGCTCCAGCGGGGTTTATGAAGCTGAATGAACGGAGTGGTCCATTAGTTCTTGGATGAGTTTGTAATCATCTTTATTGACGACATTTTGGTGTTCTCGAAAAGTCCAGAGGAACACGAGGGCCATCTCAGGGTGGTGATGGAGAAACTGACGGAGCAGAAGCTGTTTGCTAAGCTTAGCAGGTGCAGTTTTTTTCCAAAGGAAGTTTGGGTTCTTAGACCATGTGGTCTCTGAAGAATGAGTTACAGCGGATCCCGAAAAGGTTGCGGCCATCGCAAATTTCCCGAGGATGGGGACGCCCATAGAAATCAGAAGTTTCTAGGGGTTGGCAGGTTACTATTGTCGGTTTGTGAAGGGCTTTGGAAGCTTAGCTAAGACATTGACTAGGCTGACGGACAAGGATGTGACGTCCGAGTGGACTGCAGAATGCGAGGAGAGCTTTACGACCTTGAAAGATAGATTAATGAGTACAGCGGTTCTAGTACTACCTCAGCCAGGAGGGGCATATGTTTTGTTCACAAACGCATCAAAGAGGGGGCTAGGTGGTGTCTTGATGCAAGAAGAACGTGTGATTGCTTATGCCTCTCGACAGCTGAGGAAACACGAGCGAGAATTATCCCACTCACGATTTGGGAGATGGCATCGGTGGTGTTTGCACCCAAGATTTGGCGATCTTACCTTTATGGGGAAAAAATCTCACTGTTTACGGACCATAAGAGCCTTAAATACATCTTCACTCAACCAGAGTTGAACCTAAGACATAGAAGATGGGATGGAGATGGTGGAAGACTATGATTTAGATATATCTATCACCCATGGAAGGCTAACTTAGTAGCTGATGCAATGAGTCGCCGAAAGGCGAGTGTCTCGGCCGAGAGAGATGGAAGGGTTGATTTTGATGCTGGTGATGCTATGGGTTAATGTGTTGGCAGACGGATCTGTTTGTCTCGGCGAGGAAGCGACGAATCAAGCTGACGTACTGACCCAAATAAGATTGGCTCAAGGGAAGATGAAACACTGGTTAAGATGATAAAGATGGTGTTGTGGGGTATTGGAAGACCAGGCAACGAGACGAAGATCTTCCATGTACGAGTATGTGTCCCAAACGACAAGAAGTTAGAGAAGAAAGTATTGAAGGAAGCACCACCAATCTAAGTTCTCAATCCATCCGGGGGAAACCAAGATGTATCACGACCTTAAGAGGTACTACCACTAACCAGGGATGAAAGGAATGTAGCAGGATGCGGTAGCCAAGTGCCCGACATGTCAGTTGGTGAAAGCCAGAACATCATGTTCGAGTGGCTTATGTAGAGTTTTCCAATGCCTGAGTCGAAATGGGATATGATCACGATGGACTTTTGTGTGTGGGTTTCCGAAGACTAAGGGCTGCAAGGATTTCAGTATGGGTGATAGAGGACCGCTTAACTAAGTCAACACACTTCCTTCCGTTCCAGATTGTCAGATGGTGTGGATAATGTGTTGAACTCTACATGAGGGAGATTGTGAAACTTGATGGTGTTATTGTAAGCATCGCGTCATATCGAGATCCATGATTCGCCTCAAATTTTTTGTTTGCCATTCTAGAGAGAGTTGGGAACCAAAGTGCACATGAGCACGGCATATCACACGCAAACCAATGGGCAACGGAGGGGATGATCTAATCCCTCGAGGATTTTTGCGGGCTTGTGTAGTGGATTGGGGTAAACTATGGGAGAAGCATTTACCACAAGCTGAGTTTGCATACAACAATAGTTACCACTCAAGTATTGGAATGTTACCGTACAAAGCTTTGTATGGTCTTCCGTGTCGAACCCCCTTGTGTTGGATTGAAGTGGGGGAGGGCCGAGATCTCTCCCATGGGTGATAAAAGAAACGACAAACATGATTAAGTTTGTCAAGGAGAAAATGAAGGTGGACTAAGATCGGCAGAAGAGCTATGAGGACAAGCAGAGGAAGGAACTGGAATTCCAAGTGGGAAGAGATGGTTTACTTAAAAAGAGTGATGTTTAAGGGAAAGGACAGAACGACAAAGATGGGGAAGTTGCAGCCGAGGCATATAGGACCGTTTAGGATCGTAGAACGGGTTGGACCAGTGGCATAACGTTTGGAATACACGACGAGCTCCATCCATTCCATGATGTGTTCCATGTGTCTCAACTGAGGAAAGTGGGTAAGGGATCCGACACAGATTGTCTCACAGCCACCTGAAGATTTGAGTTCTGGGTATGTCGACTCATGGGTAACCCAATACAAGTGACAAGGCTTCCAGACAAATAAATTAGGAGGAATAGAGTTCCTATGGTAGAAGTTGTATGGGTAGCGTTATGGGACACGTGAGACTACAAAAGAGCGTGCGAACATGATGAGAGCTGAGTATCCAGAGTTATTTGAGACCAAACTGGATGAGCTGATGGTGGGTGCGGATTCGGGACCGAGGATGATACCATTACCGCTGCGAGAGGTAACAGACTTCTCTGATGATCTACAGCGCCTCGTGTTCCATCCAGCTGAGCGCCACATCCACACCGCACCCCTCAGAGTGCGCCAAAGAGGAGGTATCCGCCCAGCGCACCCGATCGCAGCAGCAGTAGTAGACGAGCCAACACAGCCACCTCCATCTCCTCCAGCCTTCCCCGTGATCCCAGAGCTGCCCATACACGACCACGGTACTTTCTAGCAGGTCTTGGTGGATGCACTTCGAGCGATATGGGCCAGGGTAGAGAACATGTCGCTTTGCCAGTGCTTCAACTGCCCCCAGGACACGAGCCCGATCCCCTCCAGCACCACAGCAGCAGCAGCAGGACCAGGGATACGTCCGATGAGGAGTAGTCTTTTCGATACTCCTTTCTCTTTTACTTTATCTCCGTTTCAGACTATTACTTATGTTTCTTTATTTTTGTTGCATTTATACTTTCGAATACTTATTTATTTGTCACTGGTTGATTCTATTTTCACCATGTGTTTGAGTGTCTAACAGAGATAACCTAGAGAGAGATGATCAGAATGGAGACTAGACACACACGATTCAGGCTGACTGCCTACCATCGATCGACGCCTACTTGTTGCTAATCGATCGATGGTGTCCTAACATAGCGTAATGAGTTTTTAACTATATTTATATTCTTACCTAATTCAATATCTATTTTGTATATGAAGGTATCCCGATAGCTCGAATTACCCACTAATAGACACCACATGTTCTTCATTGATCGTCGATGATGGTTTATCATCGGTCAACGCGTCCCCTTCTCCCATCGATCGATACACTTAACAGTGTTGGTATATTCGACTATCTCTAACAATGTTTACTTATGACTTATTTTCTCATAACCAATCCGAGGCGGGATTACACTAGGGACAGTGTAATTTAAGTCTCGGGTGGTTTGCTAGTGATATTTGATTGTTTTTGAGTGTTATTTATATCTATATAAGTTTTTCAAAAGGTTTTAATAAGTCAAAAAGAGGACTATGATCATAAATTTACTATTGACTAACCACATTTTAGCACCATTTTAGAAGGTTATTTGCAGAGATTACTAGAGATACCAAAGTGGATCATCCATGCCACTATATCACACTTGCTTAGAAACTTTGGAGGAACCAAAGCTGATTTCTAACACTAATCCTGACATTAGTTGCTCGCTTTGGGATTTGGTATACATTGAATTGGATTCCTTCTGCAAGTCTGGAAGGTAAAAGTCTGTGTGCTTCTGATTCCCCTCTCTCTCCCCGTCAGATTAAAAAAGGAGTTGAACAGGATTTTGTGGCTACAACCATTAAATCTTGATTCATATGATCCTAGAAAGAGATAAAAAAGGTCAAAAATAAGTGAACAGAATCTGGTGGCAAAAACCATTAGGGCTTGATTCATGGAAGCCTATCCAAATATCTCAGTCAATTAAAAAAATAAAATGATACCCTCAAAAGAAGGGAGACATTGACTGAGAGGAAGCGAGAAGTGAGAGAGGAAAGGAATCAGAGAAGACTATTTGGTGTTCAGATACTTGCAGAGGTAAGAATCCATCTGTCCCTTGATTGATACTTCCAAGGTAAACCCCGTACTTTTCTTTTATGCAAAGAAATGGAATCAGTAAAGGGGCGAGTTAGACTAGTATTGGAAAAATGGATTTGGTTGCTACACTAGGATAGGGTATATAAAGTTTCTCTGTGATTGATTCGATAGGACGTGGCTGCAAGAAAGTGAGGTGACAGTTATACTTACATAGTATGTGAGTCTTCGTTTTTCAAAACTTCTCACACAGGCTTGTTTGCTTGAGGACAAGCAAAAGCTTAAGTCTGGGGGAGTTGACATACTATGGATTTTACCTATTTTACCTATAATATATATAGTATATTAGAGTCTTTTATATGCATTTGGCATTGTTGTAGGGCATTTACAGGTCTAGGTACTTATTGGAAGCAATTGGAGCTTTTGGACTATTTTGGAGAAATTAAGACTACTCAGGAAAAACCCAGAGTCGGATCCAGATTATGAATGGACAATCGATCAACGTCAAAAAATGTGCTTCAAGCGATGATGAAGTCGGTAGAAAGATTGGGAAACTACAAGTTTTACCGAGAAGTTTCATTATTAGGGTTTTCTATCTTTGTTAAACCCTAAGCTTATCCTTCTGAAACTAAGCAGCCACAAAGTTACACAAGAGTTTTAGAGTTGGAACACATTGCGACATCTATTGGAGAGATAGATCTTATCATCATTACAAAGAAGATCTTGAATTCCTTATCTTTTTATTCATTCTATTCTATGCAATTTATTCATAATTTAATTATGTTCTTTATTGCTATGTCTGAGTAATTCTCTATTAGATTTAGGGTTATTCAATAGTAATAATGTATAGGTGATTTTACTGATTTGTTAGGGTAATCTTCTTGGTTTGTTGTTTAAGTTACACTTGATGTTAAGTTGAATTTGATCACTTAAATCTTAGAAATTAGGGTTCTATTCCGCAAGCGAGAGCATGGTTATAACCTTGAATCTATCTTAAACAATATAAATAACTAGTAACTAACGAGAGTTGAATTAGAACTTTAGAGAATAAATTAAACCAAAAATTAGTACTATTCAGAATGAGAATCGATTGACGACATCGCATTGCTATCTATCGACGCTCAGCCGAGCACGAGAGTGATCTCCTAAACTCTAAGGTTTAAATTCAGAACGATACTTAATAAAACCCTAGCAATCTATTAAGCTGCATTATTAAAATCTACCTGAGAATTTCCCGTAAGTTAGTGCCCTAAATTAATATTCACAAAAAAAAATCAATCTTAAAGATCGCTTTTATTGTTATTGTTATAATTCATCTAGCCTTAATTCGAAGATAATAAATCTATTGTGCAATCTTAGAGTCTATGTTGGTTCGATCCTTAAGTACTACACTGAACCTCTTATTTGAGAGAGTAAAGTGGGAATATAGGTTTAATTGGAATGTGAAATAAAACCCCACCTCAATGGTGAGAAGGGTTAGCCATGCTCTAGTTTAATTCTCTGATTTTCCATAATTCTTCTTTGATTTTTCTGTCTGAATTTTCTCTCTTTTCTCTCTGATTTTCTCTGAAATTTCTACGGTTTTTCCTCCAGGTTCTGAACAACCAGAAGGAAAGAAGAAGGTGTTTTATATTATAAGATTTTTCTTCAGCTGAGGGTTCACTTAACTCCAAGTAAGGCTGAGAGGGGACATGTGGAGAGCTGCTTCATGATTCTCAGCAGCAAGTTGCTGTCCTTTCCCTCTCATGAAGAATCCTCTAAGGTACATTATTATTTTAATTTACTAAGCAGTCAAGAAAGCAGGTTGGTAGGTGCATGGCATGTGACAGATTAATGAGAAAGGAAGCAGACTATTTGGTGAAGATATTAAACAGATTAACTTGTCGATAATTAAGAACATTTTTCGACTAAAATTTCTCGTCCTTCGAATCTCGTTCTACTTTCGACTAATCTTGATTTGCTTAAATAAAATTTGAACAACATAACTAAAACTAGACCATAACTATCAATGGGAGGCTTTCAACCACACGACAGTCCCGTCAAGAACATAATTTCACCGGGTCAAATTTATTTTTAAATCTGATCGTCCAAACGCTAAACTGGTCTTACTGAATTTTCTCGACCAAAATTATATCTGCTTGAGGGTTATTACATTCTTCCCCCCCCCCCCCCCCCCCCCCTCCCCCCCCCCCCCCCCCCCCCCTCAAAAAGAATTCGTTCCTCGAATCTCTAAACATATATGTTACACACTTTACTGGACAATGGAGTTCTCTGAATTTATACTCATCTGCCTGCGTCAAATCAACTGATGGTTGGTTCCCCAAATATTTGAACTTACAAAATTTTCAGATTCTTCAATCTTTAATGTGATGTTCACTTATCCACAAAGTACCTTTAGGATAGGCTGACTGGATTGCAAGTTCTCTAGTTTCAGCGGCTCTATCATACTTGAGTCTGCTATTTTCTTACACAGCATCAACACTTAACATAATAGATTCATATGAATATATGCAAGAAGCTCTGGTCTATAGACAACCTTTCCAACTCTGATAAACTCACTACTCGGTAATGATCAATATATCAGATGGCCGATTTCGCCAACTCTTACAAACAATCCTTTCTTTTTTGAGCAAACACTTTAATGAAGAAATAAATGTTTTCCTGCAAAACAACTCTCTTCACTGCGGTTTACATACTTCTTTTGACAGCCTTGAGTCTCTTAATACCATCAATCTGAAATCTTCCTATCTGCCTTTCTTATATCAACAACATAAAATGCGGAAAGTTAGTGATGTGCCATACGTGAAGGAAAACATCTCGGGTCTTGTCAATGTCAACTTGATTAATCGTGCAACAATTAAACAAGAACATGCACGATCAATCACGCTAACATGATTCAGACCAAGGGTGCTACTCTCAAATACACACACTCACCCATTCCAAGAATTATCTTCCTTACAATATTCAGTAAAATAATGATCTATCTGAGGCCCTCTTCAAAAACTTCTGAACAACTCCAATCTCTCTAATATTCCCCATAACCAACTCTGGTCCTATTGCTATCTGATTTCCTTCTTTGACCAAACAACTGAGGATACAAAAGGTTTGTCTATACCAGGCTTGATTCACCAATTGAGTACACTTGTACGACGACTCTAGACTTTCGATATTGTTACATCCTCTGATATCTTGACAACCTTGTCATTTTCATTTGCCTTATGGTCATACCTTTTCTTTCATTCATCAATCTCCCTCGGGGTTACTTAACATCTCTTTTCTAACCATTATGCTTAACTTTAGGTAGGACTTGGGTTCCTTCTCCCACATTTCCTCGTACTGAATTTGTGCATGGCACAATTCTCTTCAATAATTTCCTTCCATGTTTTCCTTAAGTTCCCATTCTTCAGCTGAGTTCCTCAGATATAAACGAGTAAGCCATCTTGAGTATTACTTGCAATCTTAAAGACTCTTCACTCTCTCTTATAAGGGCAGCCAAATTCTTCTTCATGATTCTTAAGATCTTTCTCAACATCGACACGGAATTTCCTCTCCTCTAAGCATAAACAACTGCATTTTCTTTTTGTAGGCTTCTTTGATCATTGAACACTTGCATCCTTTCTCCATATTGAATGGTTGCGAAATTTGAGCTGCAACAAAACTGCAGCCAACTCCAAGCTGTGCATCCTATAATTTACCTTATCTTGTTTAGCTCTCTTGATGCATAGACGATTATCCTATCGTCTTTCATCAGCATTCACCTAAGCCAACACACGATACGTCCATGCAATAGTATATGGCTGGTTAGGCTCATGCAAATCTAAGATATGTGTAGACATAGAGACTTCCTCTAGCTGATTGCTTACTTCATCAATCCTTTTACTCCATTCCAAGGTAACACCATTTTCAGTCGATCAGCTCAGCGGTTGATATGGTTTCTAAATCTTGAACAACCTTCTGATGGTAACTGGCCAATCCAAAGAACTTTGAATCTCAATAATAGAGATTGGACACGACCATTATGTAATAGTAGCACTCTTTTCTAATCTGCATAAACTCTTTGTTCTAACACTCACTGTCTTAAGAATCTAACTTCCAATTATCAGCAGCAACATTTACTAAATTTTGAAGCGTCCATCGAATGTCCTTGAAATAAAACTGCACCTTGCGACCGATCTTAACCACTCTTCAATTCTAGAACTTGATACTTGACCCTTGATGGTCACGTCCTTGAATTAAAATAGTCAAACATAACCGCAAATTCTAGTTCTTCTTCTTTACCACTTAAATGGGTACACTCCATTGCAAAGAACTAAATCGAATGAAACCTTTCTCCAAACAAATCTTTATCTGCTACTTTGCTCGATTAAAACCACTTGCGCAGATGTCTAGGCCATTACAGAGAATCCAAATTCAGGATGACTACTGAATAGGTTACTTCGAGATGTTGACAATCCTTCCAGCGCCTTAAACAAATCTTTGAATTCTCTAATTATCGACTGTCCTCTATACTCTTCTCCTTTTGATCTTCTACTTTCCCAATGATCAGAATAATGGAATACACTACTTCACCTTTTCCCAAAAGGAAGTCCACTCTCCAGACTGATACGAGTGATGCTCCAACACTTAGTAGAATACCACTGTAAGCCAACGGTGACTGGTCTTCTCCCAAAGACTTCTTTCCTCAACAACTTCCTAATTGAGCTCGGTAACTAGATAGCCAATCTCACTCTAGATAGAAACAAACCGCTCTAATGGAAGTACTAAGGAATGAGGATGGCATACGAAGGCATACCATAATTCTAAATGCAGCCAGTACTTCCACGAATAAGAACGGTTACTTGAATTCACCAAAGTGAATCCTCCCTAAAAAATGACACTACCGGGAACTACATCTATGTGTTGTTCCCGAATTAAACACAATATGGGCGGAAAATTCTGTCCATATAAAAGGTCTCTTATGACACCTTGATCACACTTCCACTTATTTATTAATCATTCATAATTTTTTTTAAATTAACACAACATACAATGGATAAGAAGCAAACATGTGATTGGACCTTTCAGGTGTTTTCACGGTCCAGGCAACTAAAAAGTGTAGGCTCTACCCAAATAGCCAAACACTTGGTAAGGACTAATTGTAAGAAGAGCGAACAAGTCCAACAACTGGTACCCTAGGTATATAGGTAAAAGGAATCGGGTAACTTCATGGACAAGGGTAGAATTAAATCTTACTTTTCAGAGGACGACCAAAGTGTGAATGACGTAAACGATCCAGGATTTATCCACTTGAACAATCATGACCATCTGTCCTCGCTAGCCACAACCATAACAACTCAGGGTCCTCGGTCTTGATCTAATGAAACGTCCAACCAAAATAATCTCCATCGACTTCCTTGATTCCTTACCTGAAACTGACCTTCGATCTGAACCTGATAGCCTTTAGACGGTCTAAATGGCACGAAGAATCTTCCTTGGCAGTAATAGCTTTCTTAACTTACACGTCATACTATATTGTCTCCTCAAACTCTTAAGCACTAAATCTTTAGTTACTCCAATTGTTTGGGATAAATCCCCAAAGAACGTCCTTATGATCTTTGGCTCATCCTCCAAACCAAAATGGTGAATCAGATTCACTCGACCTCAACCTTCTGGCGGAAACATCTCACTGTGCTAACTCCATAAGTGGAATCTCCAATCGGTCTCATGCTTTGGGTAGAAACACTCATCTTGAACTCTTAAGAGAAATCTGTATAACTTGGACTAACATTCCCAAAATAATGCTTGACGCTTAACGACTAACTCACTGCATCCTTCTTGATATTGTCTCCTTCCATATCCTTCTTGCAAACCTCGAAAACAATGGGCCATGTCAGTCGTCTGCTCCAGTGTTGCATTTGAAATCTTCCTCAATCCAAAGTCTCCATCGAATGGTTTAGTCCTTCCTCAGTATCTTGTGGTCCCAACTTCTTTATCCTCTTCACAAACTTGAAGATTTCTTGTTGCAGTGGAGTGGTGCTGGTGCGTCCATCGTCTTTTACTATACTCAAACTATCTCCTCAACCATGCTAATCTTGAAACAAATGCTGAATCAATCATGCTTGCAAGACTCTGGTTCTGGTATGTCTCAGCATAAGATGGAAAAACTTGTTGCAGTCGGAAGAACAAGTCCATCTTGGTGATCAGGAGCAGTAAAATACCTAAACCAGATCATTTCCAAACAATGCCGCCTTTACATCGATAAAAAATGAATCAGGTGATGCATTCAGTGGGTCTACTCTGTCCAATATATACCTCTTTGAATTATATCCATACTAGAACCCAAAATCACGGCAAGAAAAGCATGACGATACCAAATCCAAGCGTGACTATTCAATATCAGAAAATACTATCGACTATGTTGAGCTTGTCTTTGTGCATCTGCTATGAAAGAACACGGTAAGGTAACTACCCATGACCATCTATCCTAAGATGAAGGAACCAGCCAGCATATCCTAGTTATCCTTGCGACTCATTTTGACTCAAAAAAACGTTTGAACCAAGTCCCATTAAAGCATCATATAACCATGCTCAGATACCACCTTTGTGACACCCCCGATCTGGTAAAAGTACAAGTTACTCGACCAACTGTGCAACAATCAAACAAGAACATGCACAACCAATCACTAGTAACTTAAACCAATCCGAGAGGCCACAATGTGTACCTCAACGATTAACCCGAAGTTGCCGGAACAGATCCAGGTACCTTAGGCAATCGCCTAAGTACACATATCCTATTAGGTACAACCCGAGGCTTTCCGAACCCGACTGAGTAATACCCAATAGTTAGTTCGTCCGACAAGGACTAATATCATATGGAACTCTTACTTAAAGAAACATTCTTTAATACATTATATAATATTCTTTCAAAAGCATCTTACAAAATGTTATAGATTAACCTCGAGGTTTTTGGTCAACAAACTTTATACATAAGGTATATCAAACCTACTTTGCAAGGACAATAAAACTACCGCTGGCTAATGCTGTTCCTTCCCGTCCTAGAGTAAAGGTCTCCCGCCTATTGGTTACCTGCATCACAAATGAGTCATGAGTAACTAGTTTACTCAGTGAGTCTAATCCCGCACCCCTAACACATATCAATAGTATCCCGAGCGGTTAACTCCATTTCTATGCAGTGGAAAATTATTCCATAATTTTTATAAATATAGATATAAGGCCCATCATTCTATCGATGTCAATCCTATCTTAAACATCACCTCCATGTCACACGCCCTTCACTCATATATAAATACAATATATATACTAGACCCGATAAACCACAAAGGCTAACCGAGCCTAGTAAGTTAGCATTACCATCATCCTCGAATGTTCTTATAAAATCCGAGACTGCATCGTCATGCAGTACACGGCCTCCTGGGTGCTACCCCATCTTCGTGTCTTCATGACCTTGTTCCATTCGCAGGACCAAGTCACGGTAATGCAGGGACTTTAGGGAGAGTTAATATGATTAGACTTCACGTGGTTCATATTCATATACTTAGTAATATACATATATATATAGTACTTGGGAACAAGTACTAACGCTCAGGATAAATCTCAAAGAATAATTCATAATAATACTTAAGTGTTTGCACAAGGTAAACACTTCATATTTCATTATAGATTAAAAGACTTTTCTTATCAATCAACGATGTTAAGTATGCAATCAAGTAATACTCATTCATAACTCATCAACATCTATCTAGACTCACCTTTGATTCCATGAGATTGTCTAAAGAAGACTAGACTCAAGCTCAACTAAACGTTCGCCACTTTATGATCACTCCTAAAACAGAATGAAGACAAGGCAAGATTCAGCTGGTCTGATCTCCCTCTTCGACCATCTGAGTTCAACAAAGAATGGTTGGAACCTAATGTTCATTAGTCTGGTTCAGCCCCACCGTTCAAGATTCAAGGCAGCTACTAAGAAAATTTCAGAGCAGGTTCGGTTCAGTTCAGTTCAAACAGAAATTAAACTAATCACAGTTCATATCAGATCGGTTAAGTTCTGCTAAAACAGTTCAGACTAAATCAGTTTAGCTTGGCTGTTTAAGAGCAGACCACAAGCTAAGAAAAGACTAAACCTAACTTTGGTTTAGGCTAACTGATATGGACATGATAAACAACTCAGACAGCTTGTTCAAATCAAAACTGTTCTTAATCAAGTAGCTAAGCGTACCGGTTTTACTCAAAGCTAGATGAATTCGATTTCACTCTTCCTTGATGATGCTCACGCCTTATCCTTTAGATCAGAGAAACCCATGATCTATTCATTCTCAGAACAGAGCTTAGGTTTTATTCCAGACATTGAAGCTTTACTAAAACTGATCTTAACAGAATCATAAAACCTTACCAATTAAAATCAAAGAATCAAGTCATGGGGTGCTCTCAACTCCAAGATGAAGTCACGACCAACCTTCAGTTATTACATACACCATACTTTACTTATTCAAGATATAAGATGGTGAGAAGGGTCAGCCATCTCTAGTTTAATTCTCTGATTTTTTTGTCTGAATTTTCTCTCTTTATCTCTGATTTTCTTGAAATTTCTATGGTTTTTACCTGCAGGTTCTGAACCACCAGAAGGAGAGAATAAGGTGTTTATATAATAAGAGATTGCTTCAGCTGAGGGTTCACTTAACTCCAAGCAAGGCTGAGAGGGACATGTGGAGAGCTGCTTCATGATTCTCAGCAGCAAGTTGTTGTCCTTTCCCTCTCATGAAGAAAGCTTATCAGCCACATGATTTATTTTAATTTACTTAAGCATGCAATAAAGAGGATGGTAGGTGCATGGCATGTGACAGATTAATGAGAAAGCAAGCAGACTAGTTGGTGAAGGTATTAGACAATTAACTTGTCGATCATTTAGGACATTTTTCGTACTAAAATTTCTCGTCCTTCGAATCTCGTTCTGCTTCAGACTAAGGGAATTTTATTTAAGCTAATCAATCTTAAATAAAATTCGAACAACCGGAGGCTATTCGACCACACGACAGTCCTTTCAAGACATTAATTCACCGGGTTCGATTTTATTTTTAAATCTGATCGTCCAATCTCCGAACTGGTCTTACTGAATTTTCTCGACCAAAATTATATCTGCTCGAGGGTTATTTCACCGGCGGTCCTAACGTCCAGCACAAAAATATCCGTTCATCCTTACTAAAGCGACCTGCAAAAAGGAAAACGGAGTTGGGTGAGTAACCTAATGTTACTCAGTGAGTTGGCAGCCTCTACCCGCAACCTAGTAAATAATCATGACACCCAAAAATAACTATCAATCTAGCCCTAGCATGCAAACAAAGCTAAGGCTATACAATCAACCCCTATTTAACCATATATATACCTGAGTTCAGTACTCATGTAGTGTTAGAACTTAGACTATCCAAGTATCGTTAATCGATCGACCAACAATCAGATAAAAGAACATGATCGACCAATCTATGATATAACATAGCTTTCAACATCCACCACCGTTCATAAGAAATTTCTGAAACAATATAACGGCCAACATCGGGTCTACACTAACCAAATAGACATCAAGACTAATCCGGTACATGAGCCGGAATTAGGTCTTAATGTTAGAAACCTGCAAAACAATCAATCACCAAACATTCAACAATTATAAGATATTAACTAACCACGACTCTACTATAACTCGTAACACCGTATATCAGTATTACACTTACTCGAGGGTTCCATACCCCTTTACTAAACACGACACTCTAATTCGACACTCTAACCCGGGAAATGGTGACTTCGTGTTCCTCTACATCGGCAATATCCTATCTCCCTACCACAAAGGCCAGAAGAAGGAACTTTCAACAAACCGTGGCCCACAGTTCATCGGGTCACTGCACGACAGCCCACAGTCCATCGGGTCACTGCCATGTTACACCGTTGTGTAACACTCAGCCCTAGGCCGTGACCCCGTCTCTTTGAGTCTTCCCGATCCAGCGAATAAGGGGTTTCCTTAAACCCGCTGAATATGAGGCCAAGGAAACACTAATCAACCCCTAAACAAGCCTAGCATGGGTGGGTTATGCACATGCTGTTGGCAACACACACTCTACACAACCTTAATCCAGAACCTAACCTAAGGCTAATGTTCCAGATCCTAACTAGACTCGACTCTACAACACTTACGAATAGTACCAGTAGTCCGGCCTATATGGCCTACCACCCTTAGTATTAACATATAATAAACTAAACAACAATATCCTAACTAAATAAACCAACCAGTTAGTCACTCCCTTCCCAAGAGCTGGCTAACCTCAATCAACAAGATTATTTAAACAAGAAAGCATTTTACTAATCTAACATTCAATCAACTCAATCAAACCGTTACCAAGATAGTTCGGCATCCTGCTACGAAACTATCTTTAAAGATAAAGGGAACCTGCACTCAACCATATCAACAAGAAAGAATGTAAAAAAGGATGCACCCTAGTCCTAGTTAGGTTATTAATTCAGTCTTAATACCATTTCATCTCAACTTAGCCCGTGCTAAACTGAGTCCGGTACAATAAATAACTCTAAGGACTCTATCATTCAATAACGTGAGCATTCTAATCTATATTCGACTCTATCTATCCAAAGTTCCAAATGGACTCAAGCATAACCAAAAAGATATCCTAAATTCCAAACGGAATTCAAACATAACCAACTTACAGTGTTCTATGCCGATCAGCAGCTGGTTGATCGGAGAGGACTTGGCCAAAACCCATTGCTGACGTCTTGAATTGACTGGAATGGACTGACCTTGACTTGGAAAGAATCTCGGCTTGATCATGAAGAAACTGACTTGGACTGATTTGGATTCAGACAGAACTTTGTTTAGCTTCTACACAGTTCTTTGAACCTCCCAGTAGAGTATCGAGCTTTAGAACTTCAACTGATCTGAACTCGTGGAACTAAACTAATCTTGGACAGCACCTCTACTTGATCATCAAAGAATATGACTGGCTTGAACAGATTGATTTGGACAGAACGTCCACGTCACAATTGTGGAGAATCATTGATTGGACATAACTGGTCTTCTCGGTGGAGTATCGGTCTTTAAAATCGACCACAATCTTAAATTAACCACTTTTTTTTCTCTCTCTCTCTCTCTCTAGGCGCCGTTTTTGAAGTTTCGTTGGTGTGTAATGGGATGTAATGAAAATGAGGGGAGGCATTGGTATTTATAGAAACCAATCGACCAGTGAGGTGAGGCAACACAGTCGACCCACATGTCAGCCCGCATGCTTCTGGTCTCATGCGTGATGACACACAGCGCACACATGTCAATCGGCATGTCCTGGTCTCATTCAGAACGCCACACTTCAACCCAGATTCAAGCTGCATATTTCTACTGCATGGAAGGCGACCCACCAGCTCACACATGCTTCGATTACATGTGTGACGACACCTCGTGCTACAACATGTCAGGCTGCATGTACCAGTTCAATTCACGGCGACACCTTTTGCTGTGTTGACATATAGCTTGCTAGACAGTTTACACCACGTCCTCCACATGTCTGGATGCATGGCCTTGTTGCATGCAAGGCAAACACCACAGCACCCACATGTCGATCATCATGCTTCGTTTGCATGCGAAGCGGCACCTCGTGCTACGACATGTCAAGCTGCATGTACCCATTTCCATCCGAGGAGACACCTCGAGCTTCTGTAGACACTCATATAGTTAGATAGTAGACAGCATGTCCTGATCCCATGCATCGAGCCACCTCGTGCTTCTCGGTCCATTTGCCAAATTTCGACCATTTCGACATATTTTTTACCCGCGATTCAATCCTGAATATTTTTCCGCTCCCGTTCTGATGCACCGAATTTTTTTAATAAATTTTAATCTGAATTATGACCTTGACAAAAAATTTCTAAGCATCCGGCTTCCCCGAGAAATTCCATAATACTGAAATTAGGGTTTTTACCCAGCTTCTGGTTTTCCGTCGTGCTTCGATCCCGTTGTATGCTTACTTCCCATCCTCCTTAATCTTTTCCTGCTTACGACTTATGTTTTCTCCGAAATAATAATTTTAGTGATCAGATTTTTTTCTGAAACTTTGTGCTTAAGAAAACGTCGTGCTTCTAAAACGTCGTGCTTCCAAAAACGTGATGCTTCCAAAACGTGATGTTCCAAAACGTCCTTATGATAAATCTAACTCATTGTCTTGCCATGTTCGAGCAGCTTATTCCACTCATGCTTCACTCACTATCAATTCTTCGACCACCTCGTATTTCAAAATTTCCCGATCTTTATCGGCCGGCAAATCGCCACCAAGTTGATGCTCGGCCAATCTTCTATTTTCCTCCAAACCATGTTAGTTTTATATGACCAAAACTCAACATGCCTCATCAATTCTTTGCTTCCAAAAGCTTGGCTCCAAATTTCGACTTTGTTGATCTCGACCATTTTACCCCTTCGGGCGGGTTACTACATCCAGTTACCGCCCTCCCCGCCATTCACTCAAACTTATATATAATATATAATATATATATATATATATATATATACAATAGTTCATCATCTAGTTCAGAGTTAAATGAAAATAATATCTATGTCCTCACTAAAGATCAAGAATTACAACTTGAAATATAAAATTCCATTTCTGATCCAAGCTTAAAAACAAATATTTCTTGAGAAAATCATTTCTCTTTGAATGAAAAAGATGTTAATAAAATAGATAGCTCTCTAAAATTTCATTGTCCAACTTCCTCCAAAATCCTCCTATGATCTCACTACAATTCTCAACAAAAGAAAGAAAACACCTCGAAAACAACAATACAAGATTTTAGAGTTGAAATAAAAGAAGTAAAAAATGAGTTAAAAATCCTTAAAGAAAAACAAAAACAAGATTCTCAGTATTTACACTCAATTATATCTTCTATCAAAGATCATCATGATTCTAGTTTGGAAGAACAAGAAAATGATTGGCTTAAACAATGAAGATGAAAATCTCAAAGAACAAATTCAATCTCTAGACATGGCCCCAAATGATTTCCTTTTTGTTTTTTCAGAAAATTAAGATTACCATTGTTTTTTCGATAATTTTGTCATATTAGGACAGAAATTTTAAAACATAATTGAGACTTCCAAGGAACCTTTGTAATTGAGTTTTATCAATAATTTTGTCTGAAAATTTATTTGCAAATTCTAAAGATCTTTTAATAGGGATTATCATACCTTGTGATATTACCTAATCTTAGTTTGAAATAGGGATTTTTTTTTTTGGAAACAACAAGGCATTTTTTCTCGCAGCGTGATAAAATGTTATGAGATTTTTGAAATTTTCATCAATAGAATGCGAGAATATTATTATACCATCAATGTAGACAATGCAAAATTTGAATAATCAGAGAAAATATCATTCATGATTCTTTGAAATTCAGAAGGTGTATTTTTTAAATCAAATGGTAATTACGTTTCCATTGGTACTGACCGAAAGGGACTGTAAATGTTGTTTTATAACGATCGCTTTCAGATTTCTGGATTTGCCAAAATCCTGATTTTAGATCAAACTTTGAGAATATGTGGGCAGAGTAAAGTCTTTGAAGTAAATTTTTTTTATTGGTATGGATATCTAATCCATTTTAAGCAGTGTTTAAAGGTTTGTAATTAATTACTAATCTTGGGGTTCCTCTTTTCAATTTCAGAGTTTTTATTTACATAAAAGCAGCACAAGACCAAGGAGATCTTGATTTCAAAATTAATCATTTTCTCTAAGATCCGAAATTTCTTTTCTACAATTTTTTCAATTCTGAGTTCATTTTGAATTGGAAGAGGTTTTGTGGAATTTCCTTTTCAAGAAAATTTTCATCATAAGGTAAATCAACAATATGTTGTTTTCGATTCCAAAAAGGAAGTTTGGTAAATCTTGAACAAATTTTCTTTCTCAAATAATTTATTTAAGTTTAAATTTTTTTTCTTTTATTTCTTTTGAATTTAAGGTTTCTAAGGTTTTTTGAAGTAAAACTTATGATTACAAATGTTTTAAGTGGTAGGTTTTACTATTGATTAAGAGTTTATAAAGTTTTCTTGTATTGAACAAGCTTTTATTATGTTTTAGACTTCTCTTTTTGGTGTTTCGAGAAATTTCAAAAGATTAATCCTCTTATATTTTGGATTTTTAAAGGAAATTTCATCATCCATAACTTTACTTGTGTAATTATGTTAATAAATGGTGTTCCTAAAATAACCCTTTGATATATATCATTCTCTGAGAACAAATGCAGTTTTAATAAAGAATATTTCCTTTTAATATTGAAGCTTGCTGCTTTAGATGTTATACGAAGTTTAGATTTATTTGCAGCAGATAATTTTTCTTTAGTTTCTAGATGAAAATATTTGCGAACAAGCCCAGACTTGAATGCAGTTAAGGTCTGCAACCAGTGTCGAACAAAGAATTGTATTCAATTTTGTAATTTTCTGAAAGAACAATGGTAATCTTAATTTTATATTTTCGAGAAGTTATTTCTCTTAGAACAAAAAGGAAGTCATTTGGGGCCATGTCTAGAGATTGAATTTGTTCTTTGAGATTTTCATCTCATTGTTTAAGCAATAATTCTCTTGTTCTTCTGAACTAGAATCATGATGATCTTTGATAGAAGATATAATTGAGTGTAAATACTCAGAATCTTGTTTTTGTTTTTCTTTAAGGATTTTAATTCATTTTTACATCTTTATTCAACTCTAAGATCTTGTATTGTTGTTTTCGAGTTGTCTTTCTTTCTTTTGTTGAGAATGGTAGTGAGATCGTAGGAGTATTTGGAGGAAGTTGGACCATGAAGTTTTGGAGAGCTATCTATTTTATTAACATATTTTTCATTCAAAGAGGAAATGATTTTCTCAAGAAATCTCTGTTTTAAGCTTGGATCAGAAATGGAATTTAATATTTCAAGTTGTAATTCTTGATCTTTAGTGAGGACATATATATACTATTCATTTGACTCGTGAACTAGATGATGAACTATTTAGTTCATCAACCTGAAAGGGCTTTTTCAGAAGCCATGGATGAGTCAGAGTCATATGATGAGGAAGAATAATTTAGTAAGAGATTATATGTTTTACTTGAAATTTCTTCTCTGAGGTTTAGTTCCTGGATTTTTCGACAAAAGCGACAAAACTTTGAAGTGTGACCTTTTTATTGCATTTGAAGCGTGTATGGTTTTTATAGAGGGGTTTTTTGTTGGGGATTCTTTTGAAGGAAATTTGTTTTGGGTTTTTTTCCCTGAATTTTCACGACTTCTAAAATTCTTATAGTTTCTAGAATGTCTTCTAGGCTTATTTTTAGAGTACTATTTTTTTTTTGGCAATCTCCTACACAAGATTCGTTACCATGATTGGGGTCTATTTCAAATTGTTTACAGAAAGATCCTAATTCTACTTTCGTTCTTTGAGTTCCCACTTAAGATGTTTATGGAGTTCCAGGTCTTGGCATATCCTAAGACCTTCTTGTTGAACAATACTGAACAACTCTTTATAAGTGAAATCATCATAATCTATTATTTGGTCCATGGAATCTCTAATTTTGTTTCTAACTTTGTCTCCTAAAAGAGTAGGAAAGCCAGCTAGGAATTATTCTTCCAAAAAGGTTGGTTAGAATCCTGACGGTGTAAAACTCTAGTGAGAAAAATATTTTTGTACCATGAAAATCACATAATTTTTGCATTTAAGATTTGAAAGAAGCTCAGCATTTTATCTCTAAGGACGGAATGATCTGCTATAAAATGCAAGTATGGCTTATGAACTAATGTGGCAACATCATCTTGTTGAGGATTTCCCGAGATTATCTAGGATTGTACATTTATTCATTCCATTTTAAATTGAATCGAGGATTTCTGTTCGTTGATGACTGGGTTAGGTAATTATCCCACCATCTTTAAGTCTGTCCCTAAAAACCAGCTATGAGGAGTTCACATACAGTTTTTATCCTCATTTCCTATTTGAATTCTATAGGCGTTTGCTGCCATTGTCATTTTTTGGAGGAAGCTTAAAATATTATACTCAGATATACCATCGATATTCCAGTCATAGACTGATGATGAGTTAAACCTAGATTTCTCTATTGGTTGGATTTTCCTAGATCAGGGGCTGAGATTAATTGACGATCTTGATGGTTTTGCCAATCAAGACGGTTTATTTTTGGGACAGGATTTGATCAGAGTATTCACTAATGTCTGAACTGTTTGCTAGGGTATTTATTTGGGGTTTTGAAGTAGGAGTATCGTGGAATATCAGAAAATATGTGGAATGCTATTTCTCCTATTTCAACTTACTTAATTGACTTTTGAGAGCACGAATGAATTCTAGATTTGTGTCTTGGTAAGTTTTGACACTTGAGTTGGAAATTTGGAAAGGTTTAAACATGAGACTTTTGCTTTTCTTTTCCGAAGGAGATTCCACTGGAATATGGTGTTGATTTTGTATTGATTTCTCAATCCTATCAAGTTGCTTGCTTATTGTACCAAGATTAGTGTTTGAAAAATTGTTTTGAACAATAATATTTTTACATTAGCTTTATCATCTTCTTGAGGTCGCTTAAAAGGAATTCCTTCGATTGGGGTTCCTAATCAATCTAGTTTTATCCCTTGGGGAGGAGGATGGTAATTTACCATTAGCCAGTGTTTCCCATTCATGAGTTTTATTGCGAACTCAGTAATTGGGTTGACTGTTTTAGAAAAAAGGAAATTTATTTTGTTTTCAGAAAGCATAATCTTCGAACCAGTTAAAATATAAAATTTGTACCTTATTTGTTTGTAGATAATTGTAAAATTTATTCTCAATGTTGTCTCTTTCTTTTAAAAAGTTCTTGAAGAACCAAAGCCTCTTTGACTATTATTTTTAGAGTAAAAATCTTCTCTTTAAAACCTCTTTTCAATTGAAAATTCTTTTCTAAAACATTTAATTCATTTAACATGTTATCTGTAATGGCTGAAAAAGTAAGACTTGTTGGCTTAGATTATGAGTTAAATTCATTTTGTGAAGATCATTTTCTGTAGAAGTAAACCGGTTTTGGTATTTGTGACTGAAAGTTCACATTTCTTAAAACAAAATTTGGAATATCTGAGGTTGAAAACCGGGGACGATAAATCATTCTTTTTTCTTCTCTAACAAAATCATGACCTAATTGTGAGACTCTTCCTAAATCAATAGATCCTGGATTAGAAGAAAGATTCACACAAATATTCATCAATTCTATCTTGGTTACTTCTGATAAATGACAACTTTACTTTTCCATCACGAAATTGCTCAATATGTTTTAAGCGTGTATTTGTTTTATAGGTTATTGGGGTGTAGGGAGTTTTGTTGGACAGCTCCTTCGAGGACCCATTCGTCTGGAAGATTTATATCTTTCCACTGGATGGATCTTTGAATAACGGGTTGGATCTCGAAAGATCTGTTTGAAGTAACAGGGTCTCCCCTTTTTTCTGGAAATTTTTACTTTTGACGAGAAATCACTAGTCATAGCTTTGTAATGAAATCTAATAATTAGAGCAATTGGAATTGATCCTTCAAACATTTCATAGTTGTGTGTTTTAACTTGTACCACCAAAGACTTTAATATATTTTTGTCATTTAAAGAGACAGTAAAGTTTGGATATCGATCAAATGAATTTGGTCCGGTACATAAACTAGATTCAACCGAGCTTAACAAAGAATCTTCAAATACTTTAAATCGTGTGTCTCTTAAAATATTTATATTGAAGTGTTTAATCCTTCTTTTGAAAGCGGTTTTATACCGACTTGAACCAACCCAATATGATATATTTAAAATTCTTTTCTCTATGCCTTTGTAAAGCACTTTCCAAAAATAAATGGATTGTCTAAAAAGGTTTTGTAAGTTGAATATCACGTTCCTCCAGTATTAATAGAAAAAAAATGTTCTTAGAAATTTTATTTTTGAGATTTGGTAAATTTGATCTTTATGTACTCTTGGGATCTCCTAGTTATCAATTGATCCTTGGAAATCATCTATAGTTGTTTCTTGACTAGTTACTATCTTTTTTGAATCTTTTACAGCTTTCTTCTCCGATATGGAAGAAGTAGAGGCGGATTGGGATTTATATGATGAAGATCTAAAAAATGCTTCCCTTCTTGCAGTAAAGGTGAAAACCTATGACTCATTACAATCCTGTCTAGAAGGGTTTGTTTTCCCAGTACCTATGGGACGTAGGACCTTGCTTAGACCTGACAAAACACTCAGGAGGACTTAGATTTTATCCTATGAGAACCAACGATGGAAACTTAATAGATTATCAATCACTCATAAGTTAGACGCCTACTCAACCATGGCTCTGATACCATAAGAAATCGTTGGTTCATGATCCAGAACCAAATACACGCTTAAAACATATTGAGCAAATTTCGTGACGGAAAAGTAATGTGTTCTTTGGCTCAGTATCCACATGAACATGTAGTGTTCATCTGGTGAATTGGATCAGGAGTACATCCCCCAAGGACATATGAAGAAGCTATGGAGCAATGAAGAGTGGAGAGATTCAGTTGGAAAAGAAACCAATGCAATGAATAGTGAATAATACTTGGTATGAAGCTGAGCTTCCAAAGGCAAGAAAAGCAGTGACAAGCCGTTGGATCTTCACCATCAAGTACAATGCTGATGGGAACAGTAGAGAGGCGCAAAACAAGGCTAGTAGCAAGGGGGTTTACTCAGACATATGGGGAAGACTACCTTGATACTTTTGCACCTGTGGCCAAAATACCACCATAAGGATTCATCCTCTCTTTAGCAGTCAACTTGGAGTGGGAATCTATGATAGATGGATGTGAAGAATGCCTTCCTACAAGGAAAGCTGGAAGATGAAGTCTACATGAGACCTTGTAAAACCGGGAAATGTTCTTAGACTGGAGAAAGCTATCTATGGGTTGAAACAATCAACCAAGAGCGTGGTATCACAAGCTCAGCACCACTCTTAAACGAAAGAGGTTTTGTGAAGTCTGAAGCTGATCACACCCTCTTCACTCTCACTAGTCAACGAGGAATTATGGTGATCCTAGTGTATGTGGACGATATCATCACCACTGGGAGTGACAAGGAAGGTATCGTCTTAACTAAAACCTTTCTTAGATTTCATTTGATATCAAAGACATGGGTGAGTTAAATACTTCTTAGGAATTGAGATATGCCGGTGTAAAGAAGGGCTTTCCTATCCCAGAGGAAGTACACAATTGATTTGTTGAATGAGGCAGGTGATCTAGGAGGAAGGGCAGCCAAGACTCCACTAGAAGATGGCTATAAGGTGTTGTGTGAGGGGGAGGTTGAGGACAAACCCTATGAAGATGTCAAGCACTATAGGAGAATGGTTGGAAAGCTCATCTCCCTTACCATCACTAGATAAGACGTGTGTTTTGCAGTCAATCAAGTCAGTCAGCATATGCAAACACCCAAGATACATCACTGGAACATGGTGGAGAGGATCTTGAGATATCTAAGAGAAGCACCAGGAAAAGGAGAATGGATGGGTTGGAACAAGAACACTGAGATTGTGGGGTATTGTGATGCAGATTGGGCTGGTGATAGAGTAACATGAGGTATACAAGAGGCTATTGCACTTTCATTGGAGGCAATTTAGTCACTTGGAAGAGCAAGAAGCAGAAGGTGGTATCATGTTCAAGTGCTGAGGCTGAATATAGAGCAATGAGGAAGCTTACTAATGAACTCATTTGGATCAAGAACCTGCTAAGAGACTTGGGTATAGAGACTACATCACCAATCACAATGCATTGTGATAATCAGGCTGCAATTCAGATAGCCTCCAATAATATCTTCCATGAGAGGACTAAACACATTGAAGTGGACTCTCATAAGGTTAGACAAGCAGTAGAGCAGCATGTCATCCTTCCATGTTACACAAGAAGTGAAGACCAGCTTGCTGACATTTTCACTAAGGCAGCAAGCACCAAAGTCTGTGAGTTCATCAATCCTAAACTTGGACTCATGGACCACACATGTCACTGATCCTCTTACCATGAAGTGTTCTACTCTTTTTCCTTGGCTTGGTTTTTATCCCAAGTGGTTTTCCTAGTTAAGGTTTTAATGAGGGAATGCTTCATGGTTTCCAAGCTTTGACCACTCCCTATGGTCAAGCTTGAGGGGGAGTGTTGATATGAAAAAGATAAATAAAGATTAGAGATGAAGAAACAAAGATAAGGCAATCTGATCGATCAAGAAAGTGATGGTTTGTACAATTTAGGTCACATTCGGACTTGACCTAACCTAGACAGCAAGCAAGTGATCTGCCTTGAACAAGATACCCAAGAAGTCTTTATATTGTTATTCTGGTCAGAAATATGGAAGAGAGACGTTGGGAAGGTTACAAGAAAAGATCACATGTTGGGGTTAAGTTTGAATCTCCAAGGAGCTGTCACTTTCACCATGGCTGAAGAGCCTTTGTCCGTTTGTGATGAGAAAACCAGAAGCTTTATTTATAATTTCGTGTTGTCTTATATGTCTACTGATTTAGCTTATTTAAAGAATGTAACCAGGAACCATTTTATGCAAGGAAATCATTTCTCTCTTTCTCTCTCTTTACATTTCAAAATCTCTCTCTCTCTCTCTCTCTCTCTCTCTCTCTCTCTCTCTCTCTCTCTCTCTCTCTCTCTCTCTCTCTCTCTCTCTCTCTTGTTCTTCATGCTCTTCAGTTCCAGAAAGTAACTCTCTATAATCTCATATTCTCACAATAAATTAGTGGAGAATCACCCGAAAGTTGAATCAATATAATAGGAGTTATGATGAAGAAGTTATCCCACTTTTAACTAAAGTGATTCCAGTTTTCCCTGTTTGGAGATTTGGCAATTTCTTCTCGATTCTAATCAAACCAGAATAAATAAATATGTAAGAAGATTGATTTGGAATCATAAATCAGTGGATAATCACCCTGAAGTTGAATCAATATCATAGGAGTTATGATTAAGAAGTTATCCCACTTTTAACTGAAGTGATTCCAGTTTACCATGTTTGGAGATATGGCAATTTCTTCTTGATTCTAATCAAACCAGAATGAATCAAGATTTACGAAGCTTAATTTGGACTAATAAATCAGTGGATAATCACCCTGAATTTTGACAAATACATAGAATTTATGATGAAGAAGTTATCCCACTTTTAGCCGCCAGTAATTCCAGTTACCATGTTTGGATATTTGGCGGTTTCTTCTTGATTCTAATCAAACTAGAACGAATCACGATGTAAGAAGCTTGATTTGGAGACATCAAAAGAACTCTTTACTCTCATCATCCTGTTATAATGCTTGTTTATAAGAAATCTCTTCTAACCATAACTGATCCAGCACTGGATATCCGAGTGAACTTCTTTCCTTATTACAGGAGTATGAAGATGTGTTTCTAGATGATCATCCTACTGGTTTACCACCCATACGTTGGATTGAACATCAAATTGATTTTGTTCCTGGATCAACACTTCCAAACCGTCAAGCATACATAACTATTCAGGTGGAGACCAAGGAATTGCAAAGACAAGTTGAGGAGCTAATGGAAAAGGGGCATGTCCGAGAGAGTTTGAGTCCATGTGCAGTTCCAGTTTTTTTTGTGACTAAGAAAGATGGTATCTGGCGCATGTGTGTTAATTGTAGAGAAATCAACAACATAGCAGTGAATTATCGCCATCCCATTCCTAGATTATATGATATGCTTCATGAATTGCATGGTTCTTGCATTTTTTCTAAAATAGACTTAAAGAGTGGCTATCATCAAATTAGGATGAAAAAAGTGATGAATGGAAAACTGCATTCAAAACTAAAAATAGATTGTATGAATGGTTAGTTATGCTATTCGGATTAACAAATGAACCTAGTACATTCATGAGATTGATGAATCATGTGCTTAGATAATTCATAGGTTTCTTTGTTGTAGTATATTTTGATGACATTCTAGTCTACAACAAGAACAATAATGATCATATAGAGCATATTGGGTCAGTTCTTGATGTGTTGAGAGGAAAAAAAGCTTTATGCAAACTTGAAGAAATGCACTTTTTGTACGGATAACATGGTCTTTTTAGGCTTTGTTGTGAGTGCCAGATGGTGTAAAGGTTTACCAGGAGAAGGTTAGAGCAATTCAAGAATGGCCGAGTCCTAAGACAGTAGGGGAAGTAAGGAGTTTTCATGGACTTGCTGGTTTCTATTGACTCTTTGTGAAGGACTTCAGCACTATTGCATCCCCTCTAACTGAAGTAATCAAGAAGGATGTTTGATTCAAGTGAGGAGATGCATAAGAAACTTCTTTCCAAACACTTAAAGAGAAGCTTACTCAATCTCCTCTTCTTATACTTCCTGACTTCTCTAAAACATTTGAAATCAAATATGATGCCTTCAAGAATTGGTATTGGTGTGTATTGATGCAGGATCGGAGACCTATTGCATACTTCAGTGAGAAGCTTGGAGGAGCTACCCTCAACTATGCTACCCTATGATAAGGAGCTATAAGCCTTGGTGAGAGCCTTACAGACCTGGCCACACTATCTGTGTCCTAAAGAGTTTGTCATACACATTGATCATGAGTCTCTCAAGTACCTAAAAGCGACAAAGTAAGCTTAGAAAGAGACACGCAAGATGGGTTGAGTTTATTAAGACATTTCCCTATGCCATCAAATACAAACAAGGTACAGAAAAGATAGTTGCTGATGCACTATCTTAAAGGTATGTTCTCTTGACTACCCTAGATGCTAAGTTACTAGGCTTTGAGCAAATCAAAGGTATGTATGAGAATGATCCTGACTTCAAAGAAGTTTATAAATCTTGTGAGAACTTGCTACGGGTCACTACTTTAGGCATGATGGATCTTATTCTATGACAATCGCTTTGTGTACCTAATTGTTCTTTAAGAGACTTATTTGTCAGGGAATCCCATGGAGGAAGTCTAATGGGACATTTTGGAATTGCCAAAACTTTTAAGGTCTTGCAGGATCACTTCTTTTGGGCGCACATGAAAAGAGATATTGAAAGAGTCTGTGGAAGGTGTACAACGTGCAAGCAAGCTAAATCTAAGGTCCAATCCCATGGTTTGTATACTCCATTACCCATTCCTTATCATCCGTGGAATGATATCTCTATGGACTTCATTGAAGGACTACCTAGAACTAGGACTGGAAAGGATTCTATTTTTGTTGTGGTAGATAGGTTTTCTAAGATGGTACACTTCATAGCTTGTCATAATAGTGATGATGCATTACATGTTGCTAACTTGTTCTTTAAGGAGATAGTATGTTTGCATGGCATGCCTAGAACTATTGTATCAGATATAGATGCTAAGTTCTTGAGTTACTTCTGGAAGACCCTTTGGTCTAAGCTAGGCACTAAGTTGTTATTCTCTACTACTTGTCATCCGCAGACTGATGGACAAACTGAGGTAGTTATTAGGACACTAGGAGCTTTCTTACGTGCATTCATCAAAAAGACTTCAAATCATGGGAAGACTATTGCCTCATTGTGAATTTGCATATAATCATTTTATGCATTATGCTTCTAAGTTCTCCCCTTATGAAAATGTTTATGGGTTCAATCCCACCTCTCCTTTGGATCTAATGCCTTTACCTGAGTGCGAATGAGTTAGTATTGATGGCAAGAAGAAAGCAGAGATGGTACAACAATCCATGAGAATGCAAGGCACAATATTGAGGAAAAGACCAAGCAATTGTCAAACAAGCAAACAAAGGAAGGCGTGAGATGGTCTTTGAAGTAGGTGAAAAGTGTGGGTTCACCTTATAAAGGAGAGATTTCCAAATGAAAGGAAATCCAAATTGATGTCAAGGATTGATGGTCTATTCGAGATCATTAAGAAGATCAGCAACAATGCATACAGCTGGACCTCCAAGGTAAGTATGATGTATCTAATAGCTTCAGTGTTACTGATTTGGTTCCTTTTGTGGAAGATGAACCAGATTTGAGGAACAAATCCTTTCAAGTGGGAGAGGATGATGTGATCATGGACCAGTGCAACAAGGAAGATGATGTAACAAGGAATGCACTCATGGACCAACCAGCCTATTGAAGATGCCTTAGCCAATTCCAGAAGGTCCATGAGCTCGTTCCAGAACTAAGAAACTAAATGGGCCATTGGAGGATTACTTAGACTAGTATGGAAACAAGAGAAGGTCTTGGACAAAGCTTGATGATCCGAGATACCTTGATCACCATTCAAGCTATCTCCTCATCTACTTGTGTGGCTCTATTCCTTGTTCTTGGTTTTGTCCAAAGAGGTTTTCGCGGACGAAGGTTTTAACGAGGCCACAAGTTGCTTTACACATCACCTATGTGCTAATATCAGTCCAAGCCTAAGAAGACTACTCTATCTATTGACCTTATGTTATGTTTTAAACTATAGTTTTTATGTTATGATATTTTTGAAAACCTAAGGAGCGTGTTTCTTGGTTTCTCTATTTAAACTCTTGCAACTCTCATTCTGAATCAAGCAGTCTTTTTCAAAAACGTTTGCCTTCTCTTTTCTCTCTTATCTTTTCGAGTGTGAGGGTTTTCTGGTGAGTCATATCCGGCGTCTAAGGGTTCTAGTTTTGTGTGTCATATCTGATTTAGTTCCTAGGAGTATCATGGATCCATCCGAATCTCTTTGTGACACCATTCGAGTCCACAAACCTTGGTAAAGTTGAGCCTTTGGCTCGTTTGTGCAAGGATCTATCCATATGTTCCAGAGAAGCATCCTAGAAGTGTGTTATGGGGTGTAATGGAAGTACAGAAATTGTGGGATATTGTGGATGCTGATTGGGCAGGAGATAGGGTGATAGGAGTTCAACTACTGGTTATGGCACATTCATTGGAGGAAATTTGGTGACTTGGAAGAGCAAGAAGTAGAAGAATCAATATCATAGAAGTTATCCCACTTTTATCCAAAGTGATTCCAGTTTACCCTGTTTGGCGATTTGACAATTTCTTTTTGATTCTAATCAAACCAGAATAAATCACCATGTAAAAATCTTCATTGAGACTCGTAGTAGTTACGATTAAAAAGTTATCCCACTTTCAACTGAACTGATTCCAGTTTACCCTGTTTGGAGATTTTGCAATTTCTTCTTGATTCTAATAAAATCAGAATGAATCATGATGTAGGGAGATTAATTTGGACTCATAAATCAGTGGAGAATCACCCTGAAGTGAATCAATATCATAGGAGTTATGATGGAGAAGTTATCCTACTTTTAACCGAAGTGATTTCAGTTTACCCTGTTTGGAGATTTGACAGTTTCTTCTTGATTCTAATCAACCAGAATGAATCACGATGTAAGAAGCTTTATTTGGAGTCATAAATAAGTGTATAATCACCCTGAAGTTGAATCAATATCATAGGAGTTATGATGAAGAAGTTATCCTACTTTTAAACTAAGTGATTCCAGTTTACACTATTTGGATATTTGGCAATTTCTTCTTGATTCTAATCAAACCAGAATGAATCACAATGTAAGAAGCTTTATCTGGACTCATAAATCAGTGGAGAATCACCCTGAAGTTTGGAATCAATAACATAAGAGTTATGATGAAGAAGTTATCTTACTTTTAACCGAAGTGATTCCAGTTTATCATGTTTAACATTTGGCAATTTCTTTTTGTTACAATCAAACTAGAATGAATCACGATGTAATAATATTCATTTAGACTCATATATCAGTGGAGAATCACCCTGAAGTTTTAAGAAATATCATAGGAGTTATGATGAAGAAGTTATCCCACTTTTAACCGAAGTTATTCCAGTTTATCCTGTTTGGAGATTTGGCAATTTCTTCTTAATTATAATCAAACCAGAATGAATCAAGATGTAAGAAGCATAATTTGGACTCATAAATCACTGGATAATCACCCTGAAGTGAACCAATATCATAGGAGTTATGATGAAGAAGTTATCCCACTTTTAACCGAAGTGATTCCAGTTTACCATATTTGGACATTTGGCAGTTTCTTCTTGATTCTAATCAAACAAGAATGAATCACGATGCAAGAAACTTGATTTGGATTCAGAAATCAGTGGATAATCACCCTGAAGTTGAACAAATATCATAGAGGTTATTGTTGAATAAAGATGGTTAAATGATAGTGGAAGCATGAAGGATTGGGAGGAAGTGATTTTGGGTTGTCCGTACAACTGACCGTACAAGTGGCCGTACACTTGGTCGACCCAAATCAACTTGGATGAAATACCTGGGTAACTATCAACTCGACCAGGAATCACCATTACCCCTTACCACACGGATAAGGCTTGACCAGAGGATAAGAGAGGCGCGTCTGGACAGGCTGGCTCGTGGCTGGAAAGAAAGAGCATCTGGTCAAGATTCCTTGGGCATCAAGCGTGTGGAGCTTCTGGTCCAAGCATTTCAAATAGACGCTCCTCCCCGGCTTGACTACACACGTTTGGTCTTTGTTTACGTTAAACCTTATCCTAATCTTCCTCTATATATTGTAACACTTGCTTACCATCAAGTATAACGAGCATTTTCAGTCTCTCTCTCTCGTTTATCTCTCTAAGTTCTCTCTAATGGTGCCTTAAGTCTATCCGGTTGACTCTTACATTTCTTGTCAAGTCTTTCTATTCTCTCTATTCTCTCTTCTATTTTCTGTTTATACTCGAGTTTCTCTCAAGATTTCAGGGTATCAGAGCCAAGTTTCCCTTACATCTGGCTTGTGATTGTTGAAGATCTCAAGAACACTCCTTTTTGATCCGGGAATCTCAAGATGGAGAACACAAAGACACAGACCATTCGGGTTACACTTAAAGGTGGGAACTACTTGTTATGGTCTCGTGTAGTGAAGACCGCAGTGGGAAGTAAGGGCCTGTGGAATCATGTCCTAGAAGATGAGCTCCAAAGATCATCACTCATGAAGGTGATAAGGAAGGTTGTCGTGTGTGATGAAGTGAAATGGATGCAAGAAGATCTATTGGTGATGTCTATCCTTCAAAGTTCAGTGGATCCATCCATTTTGGAGGCATATAGATACTGTGAGAAGGCAAAAGATTTGTGGGACACACTTCAGAAGGTTTATGGGAACATCTCAAACCTTACAGGGTATTTGAGATAAAGAGGCCATCAACAACCTAGCTTAAGAAGACATGGAGTTTACCAAGCATTTGGGGAAGTTTAGAGCTCTATGGTCAGAAGTTGAGATGTTGAGGCCAAGTACTACTGATCGGGATGAGCTAAAAGAGAGGCGTGAGCAAGATAAGGTCTTCGGCCTACTACTCACACTCAACTCCACCTATAATGATCTCATCAAGCATATCCTGAGATCAAAGAAGCTACCAACCCTTGAAGAAGTATGCTCACAAATCAAGAAGGAACAAGGGTCCTTGGGTCTCTTTGCTGGAAAGGGGGAGCTCACACTAGCCAATCAAGCTGAGGTGCCTCAATCAAACAAGTCAACAATATGAAGACAGACGAGTCAATGGAAGCTATGAGGAAAGGAGGTTCAATGGTAACTGTGATCATTGGAAGAGACATGGCCACAAGAAGAATCAATGTTGGATTCTCCACCCTCATCTCAAACCAGCCAAGTTCTTAAAGGATAGGGAAGCAAGGGAAAATGTTACCTATGAAGCAAGTGATCAACATGGAACTGGTGACCTCAAGTCGATCAAATGAAGCTGAGAAACAAGAAGGGGGTGAAAACAAGGCTTTGGTAACTTACACTGCCCACCAGACCAACCATCCAACCAGGACCAATGAGCATGAGTTCATCCGGAGATAAGACATGGATGCATTCATCAAATGCTCAAGGATAATGGTAAAACACTTGGTACTGTCAATGGGTATTCATTTGGTGCATCTAAGGTTGATAGAGTTCTTGACAATATTGATAATGCCTATACTCATGCTAGGATAGTTGGTCAATCTCATACTGCTCATAACATGTCTAAACCTTTAATAGTTGATTCTGGTGCATCTCATCATATGATAAGTGATACTAGTCTTATTAGGGATATAAAACCAGCCAATGGACATGTTATGATTGCTAATGGAAATAGAATACCAATTAGGGGTATAGGCAAGTTGAAACTGTTTGATAAGGAGACTAGAGCGTTTTACATGCCTGAGTTCACTTCAAACTTGCTGTCTGTCAAGAAATGCACCACTGATCTTAATTGTAATGTTATCTTTAGTCCTAATGATGTGAAGTTTCAGGATATTGAGAGCAGTCAGTTGATTGGGCAAGGAGTGACAAAAGGAGACCTATATTTGCTTGAAGAGCTTACTTCTTTTCCCAATCATAGATGTTCATTTACTTCTGTTTCTGCTTCTAGTTTGAATAAGAATGCTTTGTGGCATGCTAGACTAGGACATCCTCATGTTAGAGCTTTAAAGTTAATGGTTCCAGGTGTTGTGTTTGAAAATAATGATTGTGAAGCTTGTATCTTAGGCAAGCATTGTAAGACTGTGTTTCATAAATCCACAACTATCTATGATCATTGTTTTGACTTGATTCACTCGGATGTTTGGACTGCCCTTGTTTGTCTAGGGAGAACCATAAATATTTTGTTACATTCATAGATGAGAAGTCTAAATACACCTGGATAACCTTGATTCCATCTAAAGATAGGGTACTTGATGCATTTAGAAACTTTCAAAACTATGTTACTAACCATTTCAATGCCAAGCTCAAAATTTTTAGATCAGATAATGGTGGAGAGTATACAAGTCAAGCATTCAAGCAACACCTATCTCAACATGGAATCCTTCATCAAACAAGCTGTCCCTATACCCTCAACAAAATGGAGTGGCAGAGAGAAAGAACAGACACCTTATGGAAGTGGCAAGGTCTATGATGTTCCAAGCTAATGTCCCAAAGAGGTTCTGGAGTGATGCGGTTGCTACTGCTTGTTACCTTATCAATAGAACTCCAACCAAGATTCTTGAGGATAAGTCACCACTTGAAGTCTTAAACAAGCATATACCAACCTTAGACCATCTCCGGTCTTTGGTTGCCTTTGCTTTGTCCTTAAACCAGGAGAGCTAGGAACAAGTTGGAAGCAAAGAGCACAAAGGGATGTTCATTGGGTACTCGTCAACTCAAAAAGGCTACAAGTGTTATGATCCAATCACAAGAAGGGTTCTGGTGTCAAGGGATGTGAAGCTTGTGGAGGATAGAGGTTTCTATGAAGAGAAGAACCATGCAGAGTTAAAGGACTTAGCTACTGTCAAGGCATCTAATTTGAGGATTATCCTGAAGAGCCTTGGATTAATCTGTCTCAAGAGCCACAAACTGGAGGAGGACATCATCAAGGTCCCCCCATCACTGAAGATAATCAAACTCCCCACATTGATCATGAGTGGGGGGGGGGGGAATGGAACTGGACTGAAACTAATGAGAATCAAGATGAGGAGAATCAGGCACTCATGATCAAGATGTGGATCAAGGAAATGAGGAGGAAGAAGGAGGAGATGAGCATGAAGAAGGAGAGGTAGAACAACCCCAACCTGAGGTTCAACCACTAAGAAGGAGTACAAGGGTAAGGAATCCTCCATCAAACTGGATAAACACCAGGGTATATTACAATGCGCAGGCTGTAGAACACCCATCTCAAGTATCATGCTCACTGGCATACTATCCTGAAGATCATTGTGCCTTTATGACTAGTCTGGATGAGAGTTATGTTCAGAATCATATGAGGAGGCAATCAAGGATAAGGAGTGGAAGGAATCAGTAGGAGCTGAAGCTGATGCAATGGTTAAGAATGACACTTGGTATGAGAGTGAGTTACCAAGAGGGAAGAAGGCAGTGTCTAGTAGATGGATTTTCACAATCAAGTATCTAGCAAATGGGAAGGTGGATAGAAAGAAGACAAGATTGGTTGCTAGAGGATTTACTCAGACGTATGGTGAAGACTACCTAGACACATTTGCTCCAGTTGCAAAGCTTCACACCATTAGAATAGTATTGTCAGTAGCAGTGAATCTAGAATGGGGTCTCTGGCAAATGGATGTGAAGAATGCATTCCTTCAAGGAGAACTTGAAGATGAAGTCTATATGTATCCTCCTCCTGGTTTGGAACACTTGGTGAAGAAAGGAAACGTTCTAAGGTTGAAGAAGCTATATATGGTCTTAAACAGTCACCAATGGCTTGGTACAACAAACTTAGCACCACCTTGAATGGAAGAGGCTTCAAAAGGTCTGAACTCGACCACACCCTCTTCACCCTACTACATCCTCAGGTATGGTTGTCCTTCTAGTATATGTTGATGATATCATCATCACTGGAAGTGACAAAGGCAGGTATACAATCTACAAAGATTATCTAAAATCTGTCTTTGAAATTAAAGATTTGGGGGAGATGAAATACTTTCTTGGAATAGAGTTATGTAGGTCTAAGGAAGGTTTATTTCTGTCCCAAAGAAAATATACACTTGATCTTTTGAAAGATGCAGGGATGTATGGAGGGAAAGACATCTAAAACTCCTCTTGAAGATGGATATAAGGTCCCACGTGAGGGGGAGATTGAAGACAGTCCACCATTCCAAGATCCCAAGCTTTATAGAAAGCTTGTGGGTAAGTTGATTCACTTAATTATTACACAGCCTGATATATGCTTTCCTGTGAATCAGGTAAGCCAACATATGCAAGCACCAAAGGAGCATCACTGGAACATGGTGAATAGACTACTCATGTACCTGAATGGATCAATCAATCAAGGAGTATGGATGGGTTGCAATAAGAGCACTGAAGTGGTAGGATATTGTGATGCTGATTGGGCTGGAGATAGGATGGATAGGAAGTCCACAACGGGTTATTGCACATTCATTGGAGGCAATCTGGTCACTTGGAAGAGCAAGAAGCAGAAGGTGGTGTCATGCTCAAGCGCAAAAGCTGAATATAGAGCCATGTTGAAGCTTACAAATGAGTTGATATGGATGAAGGGTATACTGAAGCATTTGGGATTGATCAAGACACACCTATGACAATGCATTGTGACAATCAAGCAGCTATCCACATTGCCTCCAACTCAGTGTTCCATGAAAGGACAAAGCGTATTGAAGTGGATTGCCATAAGGTGAGGCAAATGATTGTATCCGGAGATATCTTACCTTGCTATACAAGGAGTGATGATCAACTAGCTGATGTGTTCATCAAGCAGCTAGCAAAAGACTATTTGAGTCCATTCACACGAGATTAGGACTCATTGATCTCACCAAAAGGAGCTAATACCCTTTTTCATGAGGTCTTTACTCTTTTCCTTGTCAAGGTTGTATCCCCTAAGGAGGGATTTTTCTTTGATAAGGTTTTTAATGAGGAAGATCTCATGGCATCCAAGTTTGACTGGTTCCCATAGTCAAGCTTGAGGGGGGGATTGTTGAATAAAGATGGTTAAATTATAGAGGGAAGCATTAGGGATTTGGGAGGAAGTGAGTTTGGGTTGTCCGTACAAGTGACCGTACAAGTAGCCGTACAAGTGGTCGTACACTTGATCACCCAACTCACCTTGGAGGAGAAGTTACCCGGGTAACTAGTAACTCGACCAGGAATCACCTTTCTACTTATCACACAGATAAGTCTTGACAAAGGGATAAGAGAGGCGCGTCTGGACAGGCTGGCTCATGGCTGGAAAGGAAGAGCATCTGGTCAAAGATTCCTTTGGCATTAAGCGTGTAGAGCTTCTGGTCCAGAATTTCAAATTAGACGCTTCCTCCCGGCTTGACTACACACGTTTAGTTCGTTCTCGTTTACGTTTGGAACCTTATCCTAATGACTTTACCTCTATATATTGTAAACCTTTCTTACCATCAATTATAACGGCATTTTTCAGTCTCTCTCTTCTCTCTAGATATCTACCCTAGTGTTCTTCTCTAATGAGTTTATTAAGTCTATCCGGTACTCTTTACATTCTTGTCAAGTCTCTCTACTCTCATCGTTTATACTCGA
>CAJHQP010006383.1:0-38686 GCA_905132765.1 Moricandia arvensis | reverse complement strand
GGGCGCAGCCCTAGCACCCTGTTGATCACTCAGTCTATTTGTTCCTGTCATTTTGTTCATTCTTTCGCCGCACAGACTGTCGTCTTTTTTTGTTTGGTTCTTTTATACATTTAAGTGTCACTGCATGCTGGTTTCGGATATTCCAAGTCGGGGTTGAGTGCCTACATTCACATTCTAATGTTTCTGCTTTCTTAACGGCCGTTTAGTGAGGGCACTATGCTCATCCAGCTCATATGTATTTATCAACAACACTCACGCCTTCTATAGCATTGGTTTCCAATCAATCAGCTGGTGTTTAGGTTTTCTTCAGTAGAGTTGTGTTTTCACTCTCGCTTTTCTTTCCCATTTCTGGTTCTGTCGCTCTGGGTTCTGTTATGCATTTGATCTATTCTTGGCTTTGGCATGGGTTTCTACTTCAAGCAATGAAGTCATGATTGTAAAGAAGCCTGTAAAGCTTGGATCGCTATCTATACATATTTGCGGAGGAGTAGGTCATTAGGACTTGGTTGTTGGGTATCCTGTCTGAAGTTTGATCAGGAGGATATTTTGATATCTGGTAGGTTGTAGATGAGTGAAGAATGTTATCAGTTCCACTTTTAAACCGAAGTGGTTCCAGTCTTGCCATGTTTGGAGAGAGTAGTTCGCAATTTCTTGGTTTTCTAGAGTTCTAGATCAAACAAGAATGATAAAGATGTAAAATATTGATTTGGACTCATAACTCAGTGGCTAATCACCATGCTGGATTTGCATTTCTAACAGGTTATATATCATTGTGTAGAATCAGGGCCACTCGAAGGTTGAATCAAGATCACTAGAGGAGCTATGATGAATAAGGAAGTATGCCACTTTTAACTCGACGAGTAATTCCAGTTGCCTGTTCCCTGGAGAGTGGTAAGAAATGAAGAACAGAGTGAAGAAACAAGAGAGAAGAAGAGAGTAACGACTCAGATGAGCATCGAGAGACGATTTAGAGATTGAGTTAGCAGAGAGAGAGTGAGACGTCGAACTAGAGAGAGAGCAGTTCATTCACGTTTCCTGTATAGGGCAAGGTAGTAATGTATCTTCTGTTCCATTTCAGCTGTGCCTTACTTTACCTGACACATCCACTTCAATATGTCTATTGTCTTTCATGGAACCATCGCGAGGAGTCGATTGATGCTATGTGTAGTGGCAGCGCTGGATTATCACAATGCATAGTGATGAGGAGCTAGTGGTTGATCGAACTGCACCCACGTCTATAGGTGTAGATTCCGGTGGCGATCGCCAGAATGAGCTACACGATGTCAGCGGGTTGCCTCATTGCGCGGTCAGTAGTCTGGCCTCAGACACACTTGAAGCTATGAGCACCTACCTGTTTGCTTCTGTGCTCTTCACAGTTACTAAGTTGTGCGTCCCATGAATGTGCAATACGCCTGATGTGTGACCTCTCTGTCTATATTCTATCACGCTTTAGCGCCATTTAATGAGCATCACAGTAGCCTAACAATCTGAATCTGTGCTCTTGTTAGCATGCCATCGCAGAGCTGCCTGACCGCGGAGCTTGTTCTCTCAAGTACTTAGAGGTAGCGCCTGATCGGACCGACACTATGTTCGCAATGAGTGAATGTGCTTGCCAGGAGCTTGACATATGTTGACTGATCTGGTTAACCGCGAGTAGATATCTGGCCGTGTGATGGTAAGCATGAAATTTCGGAGCTCCGCAACCATTCTGGCTCATCTTCAGAACTCCCTGGCACGCACAGACTTTTTACTATCCAGTCTTCGCAGTGGAGTTTTGGCTATTGCTTCCTGCCAAGAGTGCCTGCCGCAGGTCATTCAGGCAGATCAGTGTGCACTGCGTGTTGGGATAATGGAGCCCCTGCTGTTAGAGCGGCATATCTCAATCCCTAGGGAAGGTACTGTTAACTCTGTCGCAATGCTTTGATATGCAAGAGTGTAGATTAGAGGAGAGACTGTAGTGAGAGCATGGTACGTTCCTTGTTGTTTAAGTTCCAGTGATGATGATATGCATCAACATAGATTTGAGGAGTAACACAACGAATGCCACTTCTTTGAAAGAATAGGGAGATTTAGAAGAGCAGTTTGATTGCTGGAGAAGTGAGAGAACCTGAAGAACACAGAGAGAGCGAGAGAGAGAGAGAGAGAGACGAGAGAGAGAGAGAGAGAGAGAGCAGAGAGAGAGAGAGATGTTCGATGTAGATGAGTGAGAAGGAGAGAAAAATGTTTCGCTTAATTTATTTCGGTGGTTGCATACAAATTAATTTAGACAGGACGAGAGAAAGAGAGAGGGAGATCATACAGCAGCACTGGATTGAAACGAGACTCACACGCTGATGAGATGAGACAGTGATGTCTGACTGGATAAGAAGGCTGTATATCTGTCCGGCAAGCAGCTGCTTTGGCAGTAGATCTGGATTTGAATTCAACTGTGACTATGACAGCTGGTAACTACCCCACTTATCTTCCCAGAGCTTCTTAGGCTCTCGAAGATGAGGCGACTGTTCGTGCCTGGTCCTAATAATACGCTTATACTGCGTTTTTATGGATGAGGTTACTGTATAGTCGTGTGCAGAGCCCAAAGGGACTGTTGACTATGACTCTATCCGGATGTACTGCGTTGCTCTCCTTCATAGTGCTCTTTGACGTGTTGAATGATCACGACGCTCTGTCTATTGTGTGCTGGTCTTGTCTAAGGCACTCGCTTCTCTTAAGCTTGACCATAGTAGTTTGGTCAACCGTTTGGTAAACGCATGAAGCATTCCCATCATTAGGGAACTTTTACTTGGAAAAAAGCCTTGGGATAAAAACCAGCAAAGGAAAAGAGTAATACCCCTTCAAGGCAAGAGGATCAGTGACAAGAGAGATCTATGAGTCCAGCTTGGAATGAATGACTCACAACCTTTCTGCTAGCTGCCTTGGTGAATATGTCAGCTAGTTGATCTTCACTTCTTGTGTAGCATGGAAGAATCACTTGCTGCTCCACTGCTTGTCTCACCTTGTGGCAGTCTACTTCTATATGTTTTGTCCTCTCATGAAAGATTGAATTGGAATGTAATGTGTATTGCAGTCTGGTTGTCACAATGCATAGTCACTAGTGAAGGTTTCTCATTGACCTATATATTGATCTAAAAACAATAAAGAAGACGATAGAGCAACTGAAGGAGATCAAGAGAGTGATCCTGAAGCATCCAAGACAAGATAGTCCGTACAAGGCTGTACGGATGATCTCTAGACCTAACCCTACCTTAGAGTGCAAGGCAAGCAAGATATCTGTCTAAGGAATATTCTGGAGACTCTCCTAAAGCTCTGGATAATTTAAATAAAGGCCTAGAGAGCCGTTGGAGACAAGAGGGAAAAGAAGACAAGGGAAACTCACAATGTCTGGTTAAGGAGAGAGAAGCAGACGAGATGTCACTCTCACCTCCTCTGGCCGAACCATTTTGTCCCTACTCTCCTCCCATTTGTTTATTGTTTCTTATGTCTGGATGTAGCTGCTATTTAATAAACCCTAAGTGTCTAAATGAAGTAAGGAAACAGAACTCCTCTTTTCTCTGCCTACTCTCTCTCTCGAGAAACCTTATTCTCTCTCTCTCTCTCTTCACAAACGAATTAAACTCATCTCTTTCCTCTATTCTTGGTGTTCTTCACCTTGTTCTTCATAAAACTTACATGGTATCAGAGCCTAAAAGCTCCTAAACCTAGTTTTTCTTCCGCAAATCTATTCTACTCTTCATTCTCTTTCTTTCTATCGGTTTTAGTTTCTCATAATCTCTTGGATTACACCTATTACCCACTGGTCCATAGCTACTCGAAATGGAGCCAAAACAAGGCAGTGGTGATTCCAGTTACTCTTAAAGGGGTAAACTACCTTCTATGGTCAAGATTGATCAAGAATGCCCTTGGTGGAAGAGGTTTATGGTCCATATCACTTCAAATGAGGCGCCAAAACAAACCAGCCAAGGAGAGATGGAAGGAGATTGTTGTGATGGATGAAGCCAAATGGAGTCAAGAGGACCTCATGGTGCTGTCTATCTTCAGAGCTCCCTTGATAGCTCCATAATGGAGGCATACTCCTACTGTGAAACCGCAAAGGAGCTGTGGGACACACTACAAAAGGTTTATGGTAACATATCCAACCTCAGTAGGGTCTTTGAAGTGAAGAAAGCTATCAACTGCTTGAACCAGGAAGACATGGACTTTAACCAACACTTTGGTAAGTTCAGAGCACTCTGGGCAGAGCTGGAGATGTTAAGGCCAAGCACCACGGATCCTACCATCCTGAATGAGAGGCGTGAGCAAGACAAAGTGTTTGGTCTACTTCTCAGTCCTAAACCCAGGCTACAACGACCTCATTAAACACATGTTGAGGGCAGATAAGTTACCTACTCTTGAAGAAGTGTGTGCTCAAATTCAAAAGGAGCAAGGCTCAGTGGGTCTCTTTGGTGGAAAAGGTGACTTGAACATGGCTCACAAGGCTGAAGTCTCTGTCAATAAAGCCTTTTTCAAACCAGAAAACAGGCGAGTCATGTGTGAGCACTGCAAGAAGAGTGGTCACATGAAGAACCAGTGCTGGATTCTTCACCCACATCTCAGGCCCCCATCAAGATTTAACCAAGCAAGGGCCAATGAAGCTGCTCAGAAACTTCACAGCCTATGCGTCCAAATGGTGAGGAAGAGCTCTGGTTTCTACCACCTATGCAGTTGGAGCTACATCTCAACCTCCCTCTGATGATGCATTCATCCGCAAGTCAGACATTGAAGCCCTTATCAAGGCTCTCAATGCAAACTCTGGTAACATTAGTAGTAATGTTTCAAATGCATCATTGAGTTCAAAACCATTGATTATTGATTCAGGAGCATCTCATCACATGATTAGGGATTCTAGTCTTATTAGTAATATTGAACCTGCTCTAGGAAGTGTAGTGATTGCTAATGGTGATAGAGTTCCTATTAAGGGCATAGGGAAACTTGAAACTATTTGATAAGGAGTCAAAGGCATTCTATATGCCTACATTTGCATCCAACTTACTTTCGGTTAAAAAGGCTGCCTACTGATTCTTAATTGCTATGTTATTTTTAGTCCTAATGATGTCCATTTCAGGATATTGAGACTAATAAGATGCTTGGAAAAGGTGTGAGCAAGGAAGGATTGTATTTGCTTGAAGACACCAAACTTAGTTCTGATTCTTCTTATGCTTTTAGTTCCATTCCTGTTTTAGCTTCTAATGTATTATGGCATGCTAGATTAGGCCATCCTCACTCTCGTGCTTTAGGTTTAATGTTGCCTAATCTTTCCTTAAAACTGATAGCTGTGAAGCTTGGTATCCTTGGCAAACATTGCAAGTCCGTTTTCACTAAATCAACCACTATCTATGAGCACTTCTTTGATTTAGTTCACTCTGATGTTTGGACAGCTCCTTGTGTCTCTAGGGAAAACCACAAGTACTTTGTTACCTTTATAGATGAAAAATCAAAGTACACTTGGCTGACCTTAATTCAATCTAAAGATAGGGTGTTAGAAGCTTTTATAAATTTTCAAAGCTATGTTACTAATCACTTCAATGCCAAGATTAAAATCTTTAGGTCAGACAATGGTGGGGAGTACACAAGCCATGCTTTCAAAAACCATCTATCCAAACATGGGATCATTCACCAAATAAGCTGCCCATACACACCTCAACAAAATGGAGTGGCTGAGAGAAAGAATCGACATCTTATGGAAGTGGCTAGAAGCATGATGTTCCACACAAATGTTCCAAAAAGATTTTGGGGTGATGCTGTGGTGTCAGCATGCTATCTGATCAATAGAATACCTACAAGAGTTCTCCATTGATGCGTCCCTAGGATGCTCTCTGGTTGATGGGAATGGATAGATCTTGCAAGAACGAATCAGTGACTCAAGTTCTTCAAGGCTTGTGGATTGAATGGTGACACAAGAGGGATGGAAGATCTCTTGATACTCCTAGATGAACAAATCGGATATGACACACCAATTTAGACACCCTTAGGTCTCTGGATACTACACACCAGAACTCGACACACTTTCTAGAGAGAGAGCCGTCAAGGAGAAAGATAACTTGTGATTAAAAAGATGGATGAGTACAATAGGGTTTAGAGACCCATTTAAATAAGGAGAAACCAGAGAACATGCTCTCTAGGGTTTCGGACATATGCAAGAAAGGAAACTATAGTTTAAGTTTAACATAAGCTTTAATATGAAATGAAAATGTAAACTTCTTTAGCCTTGGACCGAGATAGGGCCTAAGTGATGTGAAGACAAGTTGTGGCCTCGTTAAAACCTTCCTCCGGAAAACCTCATGGGACAAAACCAAAAGCAAGGAAAAGAGCACGCACCCATGTCTTGCCTAGACACTAACTCAGCTTGATGTAGAGATGGCTTGAATGGTGATCAAGACATCTCAGATCAGACCTTGTCCAAGACTTTCTTGTTGTGGATGTGAAGTGAGTAATCCAACAACATTCTCTTTAAGCTTCTTGACTCTGGAACGAGTCATGGGACCTTCAGGAATGGCTAGAGCATCATCACCAGGTTGCTGGTGCAATGTGGCTTCATGTGGCTCATCTAGACTCTCCTTGTTCTCCTTAGTGATCCGGTCCATGATCACATCATCCCCTCCCTCTTGAAAAGGATTTGTCCTCAAATCAGGTTCATCTATAGCAAAAGGAGCCAAGTCAGTGACATTGAAGCTATTTGATACATCATACTTACCTTGGAGATCAACTTTGTAGGCATTGTCATTGATCTTGTGGATGATCTCGAAGGGTCCATCAACCCTTGGCATCAGCTTGGACTTCCTCTCGTTGGGGAACCTATCCTTCCTCAGGTGCAACCAAACTTGGTCACCAACTTCAAAAGATCTCACACGTCTCCCCTTGTTAGCTTGCTTCTCATAAAGCTTGGTTTTATGCTCAATGTTTTGTCTAGCCTTCTCATGGATCCGTTGGACTGTCTCTGCTTTCTTCTTGCCATCTAGACTGATCCTTTCCTGTTCTAGTCCCTGGGATTGGACTTGGGACTTGGCATGCTTGCAAGTAGCACACCTCCCACAGATTCTTTCCACATCTCTCTTCATGTGAGGCCAATAGAAGTGATCCTGCAAAACTTTAAGGTCTTGGCAATCCCAAAGTGTCCCATTAGACTGCCCCCATGGGATTCCCTGACAAAAAAGATCTCTCAAGAGCAGTTAGGCACACACAATCTATTGTCATAAAACAAGAAGCCTTCTTGTCTAAAGTAATGCCCTGCAGCAAACTTTGCACAAGAAGCATAGGCTTCCTTGAAATCATGGTCAGTTTCATACATATCATTTATCTGCTCAAACCTAAGCAACTTAGCATCTAGGTGGTCAAGAGAACATACCTCCGAGATAGTGCATCAGCAACTACGTTCTCCTTATCTTGTTTATATTTGATCACGTATGGAAAGGTCTCAATGAACTCAACCCACCTTGCGTGTCTCTTGCTAAGCTTACTCTGCCCTTTTAGATACTTTAGGGACTCATGATCAGTGTGTATGACAAACTCCTTGGGCCACAAGTAGTGTTGCCACGTTTGTAATGCCCTCACCAAGGCATATAGTTCTTTGTCATAGGTTGCATAGTTGAGAGTGGCTCCTCCAAGCTTCTCACTGAAGTAGGCTATAGGTTTCCTACCCTGCATCAACACAGCACCAATTCCAATTCCTGAGGCATCACATTCTATTTCAAATGTTTTAGTAAATCAGGAAGCATAAGGAGAGGTGATTGAGTAAGCTTCTCTTTTAGGCTCTGGAAAGCCTTCTCTTGTGCTTCTCCCCACTTGAATCCAACATCTTCTTTATCACTTCAGTCAAGGGAGCTGCAATGGTGCTAAAGTCTCTCACAAATCGCCTATAGAACCCAGCAAGCCCATGGAAACTCCTCTCTTCTCCTACTGTGGTTGGACTCGGCCAGTCTTTGATGGCTTTGATTTTCTCCTCATCGACCTTAACTCCATCTGCACTCACAACAAAGCCTAGGAAAACCAAGTTATCCGCGCAAAAGGTGCACTTCTTCAAGTTGGCATAAAGCTTTTCATTCCTTAAAACATTCAGGACAGCCCTAAGATGATCTAGATGTTCTTCTAAGTTCTTGCTATATACTAATATGTCATCAAAGTATACTACAACATAAATGCCTATGAATGATCTAAGAACATGATTCATTAACCTCATGAATGTACTAGGTGCATTGGTTAATCCAAATGGCATAACTAACCACTCATATAGTCCATGTTTAGTTTTGAATGCAGTCTTCCATTCATCTCCCTCTTTCATCCTAATCTGATGATAACCACTTTTTAAATCTATCTTAGAAAAGATGCAAGAACCATGTAATTCATCAAGCATATCATCAAGTCTAAGGATAGGGTGGCGATACTTCACTGTGATGTTGTTGATTGATCTACAATCAACACACATACCCCATGTACCATCTTTCTTAGGCACTAGGAGCACTGGTACAGCACATGGGCTCAAACTCTCTCGGATATAGCCCTTCTCCATGAGCTCCTCTACTTGTCTTTGCAACTCCTTGGTCTCAACCGGGTTGGTTCTGTATGCTGGACGGTTTGGAAGTGTAGATCCTGGAACAAAGTCTATCTGGTGCACAATCCCTCTCAAAGGTGGTAAACCAATGGGATTGTCTTCTGGAAATACATCTTGAAACTCCTGCAAAAGAGAAACCATTTCACTCGGATACACCGGTGTAGAATCTGTTAAGTTCAAAAGAGTTTCTTTAAATTCAAGTAAGATAGCAGATTGTTTAGAGTGGAGAGTTCTTTTGATATCACCCATGTTAGCATAGAAGTTTGGCTGCTTAGTTCCAGCCGGTTTTAGATCAATCTCCTTCTTCCTTTGGAGTTGAATCTGATGTTGTTGTACTTCCTTGGGTGTCAAGGGAACCAGGGTGGTCTTGCGTCCCTTGAACTCAAAGGAGTGCTTGTTGGTGAAGCCATCATGGATAACTCGGCGATCAGATTGCCAAGGTCTTCCAAGAAGTATGTGACCAGCTTCCATAGGCAACACATCACACAAGACTTCATCTTCATATCTCCCAATGGCTAAGGGAATAAGGACTTGACTTTAAACCTTCATGGTGCCTTCTTCATTCAGCCATTGTAACCGGTAAGGTTTGGGATGTTTCTGAACCTTCAATCCCAACTTCTTGACCATGGTTTCACTCGCAGCATTCACACAACTACCTCCATCAACAATGAGGCTGCACACCTTTCCTTGGACCACACACCGGGTGTAGAAGAGGTTCTCACGTTGCTCTAGCTCCTCAGCCTTGTTTTGCAAGCTTAGAAGCCGTCTTGCTACTAAAAGCTTCCCCTGGACTTTTCCTTCTTCATGTTCTTCTTCAGTGTCTTCTTGGTCAGACTCGGTGTTGTCATCTTCTGAGGCATATTCTCCATCTTCCAGCAAGATCATGAATCTCTTGTTGGTACATTCATTGGCATAATGACCTCTTCCTTGGCACTTGAAACACTTGACATCACGGGCTCTGGAACTAGAAGCCTCAACCTTGCCTTTGCCCTTGTCAAGAGCACTGCTTGGTTTGGTCTCTTCTCTTGGATAGGACTTGTGATCCTTTTGGAACGGTTTAGACTCTTTAGGATAAGGTGACTTCTCTTCCTTGGTGTTGTGTAACCGGTTAGAGCCATAGTGGTTGCGTGAATGTCCCTTCCTCTTGAGCTGTTGCTCAACAAGAATAGCCTTGTGTAGCATCTCTTCAAGCTCCACATAATGTTGCATCTCAACATTGTCTTGTATTTCTCTGTTTAAACCACATAGGAACCTTGACATGGTTGCTTCTCTATCTTCTGATATGCTAGCCCTTAGCATGAGTAACTCCATCTCCTGGTAATACTCCTCCACTGATCTTGATCCTTGGGTAAGTTTCCTGAGCCGGTGGTGCAAGTCTTTGTGGTAATGGCTTGGAACAAACCTCTTGCGCATGATAGACTTCATCTCGGTCCAAAGTCTCACTGGTTCCTCTCCATTCCTCCTACGAGTTGTGATGTACTGATCCCACCAACTTAGAGCATAGTCATAAAACTCAGTGGCAGCAATCTGAATCTTCTTGTGGTTTGTGTACTGCTTACACTGAAAGACTAACTCAATCTTCTTCTCCACTCAAGGTAGTCATCCGGATCAGCTTTAAAAGTTTTCAGAGCTCAGGTTGTGTGAATGATGAACTCGCCCTTAAGGGCCAGAGATGAGATCTTGTCTTGAGAAAACAATGGGTGAGAATGAGAGAGACTTATGAAGGGATGAGAATGGCGAGATAGAATAAGAGAATAGGAGATTAAGAAGACTGAAGATTAAATAACCAGAGACTAAGAAACAGAGACTAAGAGATTTATGTAACCAGATTGAAGTAACCAAGTTTATGAAGTGGAGAGGGAAAACCCCAACTCCTTAATGTTTATTTTCGACCATACAAGGAATATATAGAGAAGGATCAGATACAAGGGTTTACTAATCACTATTCTAAGCATGTGAAGTCAAAAGGTGGAGGAGCCTCTTTTTGAAATACTTGGACCAGAACTGTCACATGTGTGAGGCATCTTGGCATCTTGGACAAGATGCTTTCTCCTTTCCAGCCTTGGACAGGCTGTCAGATAAGGCTCTCTTCTTCCCTCAACGGTCAGAAGATAACAAGATTAGTCTCCCACTTGCTTGGTCCGCAAGGTATCACCTTCACTTGGTTTCACTTGTCTTTGTGGTAAATGTTCCATTTACCATTTTTACCACAGTAACAATATTTTTACTGTCCAAATCCAAACTCTCCCAATGCCTTCACTTCTCCATTGTAAACCCTTCTTGAACCTCAACATAGCTTCTCATAAGCTTCTGGATACTCCTTAGGTCTTGGTAAGACTTCTCTAGGAGTTTCACCCTATATTTGCTCATAACCATAAGTGACCTCTTTTATCACTTAGGTTTAACACTCCCCCTCAAGCTTGACTCTCTAGATCCTGAGTCAAGCTTGGAACCGTGAAGGAACTCCCTCATTAAAAACCTTACACAGAAAACCCTCCTTAGGGATAAAACCATGCAAGGAAAAGAGTAGAGTATTCACGGCCTAGGGATTGGCCATTGAGTTCTTGTGTCTAAAACCATTGTGGTTGGACACAAGGAACTCAGGATCAAGGCCTAATAAGGTATAGCAAGTATGAATCACCATAACTTGCTATCCTTGAGCACAAGAGACAAAGCTGGACTTCTTTGGGACTGGTTTGGGTCTCACCCTCTCAACTGACTTCAAAGGCCACCTTAGGAAAGCAAAACGACCAGACTTCTTCTCTTGAACCACCAGCAACACTTCTTGAGCTTTTAGAACTCGGCTTGACCTCTTCATATCACCATAAATCCGGTTTGGGTCTCCCCCTCTCAACTGACTTCTTTGGAACTCTTGGCTTTATCTCCTTTGTCCTCATCAGTTGCTGGCTTCCTTAAATTTCATCAACCAGGTACAAGCACACATGCTATGGGCTGATTCATAGCTTCCCAACTGAAGGTATCTGTTCTAACTCCATATAGTAGCTGATCCATAGTTTCCAACCAGAAGGTAACTGTTCTAACGCCACGCCTTGGGCTGATCCATAGCATTCCAATCAGCTCTACCTGATCTTCTTGTCAAGTAGTCTCTCATGGCCATCTGTTCTAACACCAAGTTGTTGATGTTTTCTTTTAATCTTCAGGAATGCTCATTATTAACCGGATCCTCATTAGAATCTTCAGTGAGGTTCAGGCTTGTATTGGTACCTGATACATCATTCTATAAATGCATCAGTACTTATCAAAGCAAAGGATCAATCTGATATAAAGTTTTAAAAACAAATGCACAATAGCTTTATCAGGACCAATGATTCTAGCAACTTAGACAATATTCTAAATGAAGCAAGACATCAATGATGGATTTAGCTAAGGCATATGCGCCAATATATAATCAGATTGATCACTAAACTAGTATGCTCAACTTCATTTCAACCATTTTAGATATCCTGCCAAGACTTAAACTGAAAGATAAATGTATTGAAATGAAATGAGTTAAGGGAACTTCCCTTTTTGTTTTGGTGAGGAGTGGCTAGATTGAAAACCACTTGAATAGTCACTTGACCATTTGCAATCTCTTTATGATAACACCAATGTGATGGGAGGCTGTGTGGAACCTTCAGCATCATTTTCAACCGTTAGGATTTGAATGAGCTTTCACCCCCACACACCAAGACTGCTCTGAACAGCCTCTTTGCGTAGACACGCCACTGTCTGGCCCTGTTGAATGCTCCTTTCTTTGATGAGTTCCTTGCAAAGGTTTGAGAATGAACCATGGACCTACTCATCATGACTCCCCCTCAAGCTTAGAACCGAGATTATAAGGAACTAAGCTTGTGATAACCATGAGTAGTCCATGGTCTTAGGACCATCAGTTTTAAAAGACTTTGGTGATGTCCTTACCGTTGTGAGTGTTAGCTCTCTTCCTTATACCAGGAACTAATGGTGTTTGAATCACCTTAAGAGCGCTCACAAGGTAGTCTCTCATTGTATGATATCCCACTCTACACTTCCTGTAGACTAAGGGACTTATGCGTCCAAGTGGTATCATACAATGGCATCATTCTCTCATTGCATAATCACTCACACTACACTTCCTGTAGGTTGGGGACTGACATGTCCAGTGATGATATGCAATGGAATTAGACCTTTGTCTTAACACTTTGGTTTGGCTCGTCACTGTATCACTTCTTGTGTACCTAACTCACCACAACTCAATGCAAGATTAGATCTTCCCATTGGGACCAAACCAAGATCACATTTGGTTTGATCACTAATGTATCACTACAATGTATTAATCTTGAGACAAGCCAATCAAGCAAGCATAAGATCAATTAATTTCCATTTCTCTAAATGCAATGCAAGCTTACATCAGTACATTGCAATTTAGGCTCATTTTAGAAATGCAATAGATGAACTAAAAGAATTAGCAATAATACACATAAGAATCGGATTGAAACAAGACAAGCAAATCCTATTCTATGCAAGCAATACACTAGACACATATGTATGATCCTTTTAAGATAAACACATAGCATTTAGTCAACACAAAACTACCTTAACCGCATCCTTAGTCATGACACAAGGTGCTCAACTTTAAGGCAGCAACAAACCAATGTATGATGATAATGCAAAAACACCTTACCAAGTTCTAAGCATTATGAATGCAACCACAGGAGCAGACACACAATCTAGCAACCTAATATATTCAAGATGATTTAGACTATGGCAGTACATAAGGCAATGCAACACAAATGGTCAGGAGATCCTGGGACACAAGACAAGCAATGCGACATCAAAACAACTTTGGGACCAAATCAAGATTTTTATATCTTGTTTGATCACAAATGCCACAATAGCAATGATCTTGAAACAAGCTAATCACAAGAACAAAGTCAAGCACTTTTCATTCTCTAAAAATGACAATGTATGCTTTTAACAATACACTGGCATTTTAGGCTCACTTTTTATGCAGCAATTGATGTATGCAACAACTTAAGCAATACTATATGTATGCAACAGGTTCAAACTGTGATCTACTTGGAGCTATGCACACTAGTTCCAATCAAAACCAATGATACAAGCAACCTAGACAATTTCTAAATGATGCAAGATAACCAAATGATGGATTAAAAACAAATGCATTAGAACCAGTATGCATCTAGATTGAACTTAGACAATATGAGACAAGTTTTATGAATGCAAACCAGCTTATATATCATGATGTAAGCATCAGAGAACACTTCTCAATTTTGCAATACATCCATGATGATTTCAAGCAATGGCACTACACACAACAATATGATGAAAAACAGAAACAGTCATGAAAGTATAAATAGTGAAAGTATATAAATAAAGAGAGATCAAGTTTACTCCCTTGTATAAATAGTGAGGAGTGGTTGTTCTTCACATGCCACTTGAATCCCTCACTTTCTGAGCTTAACAGCTCCTTCTCTACCATTGCACTGAGGAGATACCTCAGCCCCTTCTACAAGCACCTCGCTGGTTGCTTGTGAGTGACATTCTTCTTCCCTCCACTTCGGCTAGATCACTCATGATCAGCTTGCAATGGCCTTGAACTATCCTACCATTGCACTGAGGAGATACCTCAGCCTACTCTCCAAGCACCTCAATGGTTGCTTGTGAGTGACCTTCTTCTTCCCTCTACTTCGGCTAGATCACTTATGATCAGCTTGCAATGGCCTTGAGTTCCACTCTCCATTGCACACACAATGGGTAAAGTCTTCCTCTTTCAACATGGATTGGCGATGAACTAAGAACACCTCTTGTGAACCTGAGACACCACTCAAACTTCCAGCAAAGATTAGACATTATTGCATTGGGTCAAACCTTGATATATCAAGTTTGAACACCAATGTCTTTAAAGCAATGCAACAGATTAAACTAGACAATTTCAAGTTATAATTCTTGCACGCAAACTCTCTAAGCACAAGTATGACCTTAACAGATTCAATACAAGTTACTTAGGAATTCTTTAAGCTCTTTTACTCAGCTATTAGACATAATCTAATGCCTCAATGTAAGGTAACTTCCAGACAGTATGCATCCTCTTTAAAGAACCTTAGCTTTAAAGACCATGCACTCAAATCTTCAAGACAATATGCAACAGCTTTCAATTCGGATTTCATATATGTATGCAAGCAGATTTAATCAATCACAACAAGCATTATTATGAACCGGAGCTAAGCATATTCAACACAATTACCACCACACAACCAGATCATATGCTCAAGCTTAAATAAAGGGAAAGAGATTCAGCTCACAGCAAAGGAACTTGTGCTAGTTCCTTGAATCTCCATGGTACACAGCAAGGTTTGAGTTGTTGGTGTCGATCCCAACATCTTCTTCTTCTATGAACCATCCTCTTGAACTTTCCATGTCAAAGACTCCACCTTTCTTCAGGTTTGAACTCGCCATAACAGATTCAAGATGAAAGCTTTCACCTTTCTTCTTGGACAGTGAATAAGAATGGCTTGGACAAGCTTCAAATGGCCTTCTTTCTTCAAGGGCGGACCTGAGAGAGTGGAGAACGACCAAGGACAGCTTCTGGGCGCCATGGATGAGCACACCTTCTTCTTGAAGGGGTTGAACAGCAGGCTGGACAGTAGCTTCTTCTTGGTTTCGAAATGACATGGGATAAAGCTTTGAGCTTCAGCGGAAGCAAGAACCAAGTTCAGATGAACCTGGCTCTGATACCATAAAAGTTTTCAGAGCTCAGGTTGTGTGAATGATGAACTCGCCCTTAAGGGCCAGAGATGAGATCTTGTCTTGAGAAAACAATGGGTGAGAATGAGAGAGACTTATGAAGGGATGAGAATGGCGAGATAGAATAAGAGAATAGGAGATTAAGAGACTGAAGATTAAATAACCAGAGACTAAGAAACAGAGACTAAGAGATTTATGTAACCAGATTGAAGTAACCAAGTTTATGAAGTGGAGAGGGAAAACCCCAACTCCCTTAATGTTTATTTTCGACCATACAAGGAATATATAGAGAAGGATCAGATACAAGGGTTTACTAATCACTATTCTAAGCATGTGAAGTCAAAAGGTGGAGGAGCCTCTTTTTGAAATACTTGGACCAGAACTGTCACATGTGTGAGGCATCTTGGCATCTTGGACAAGATGCTTTCTCCTTTCCAGCCTTGGACAGGCTGTCAGATAAGGCTCTCTTCTTCCCTCAACGGTCAGAAGATAACAAGATTAGTCTCCCACTTGCTTGGTCCGCAAGGTATCACCTTCACTTGGTTTCACTTGTCTTTGTGGTAAATGTTCCATTTACCATTTTTACCACAGTAACAATATTTTTACTGTCCAAATCCAAACTCTCCCAATGCCTTCACTTCTCCATTGTAAACCCTTCTTGAACCTCAACATAGCTTCTCATAAGCTTCTGGATACTCCTTAGGTCTTGGTAAGACTTCTCTAGGAGTTTCACCCTATATTTGCTCATAACCATAAGTGACCTCTTTTATCACTTAGGTTTAACAAGCTTTGCCATGGAATGGGGGTATCTTGATCTTCAAACCAGGAAGCTCATCTCCCTGGTTCATCCTTCTCTCTTGGACACGCCTATGTCTTCTTTGGCTTAGCCTTGAGGATGAACTGAGGTGTTCATACTCATTGTCAGTCTCCTCATAACCATCATGCTCTTGGCGAGTTGCATGAGGTCTCTCTTCTCTCCTAGTCTCTCGGTTTGGCACTTGACTAGTAGCTCTCCTGATGTCTTCTCTGAGCTCTCTCCGGATGTCATTGAGGTTGGTCCTCATCATCTCGGTCATGGTTGCCACCATGTTCTGGTTGAGTTGAGCCGACATAGCCTCCATGAGAAGCTTGTTCTTCCTGACGAGTGCAGCTTCATCTTCAGACTCGGATCCCATGCTTCCTGCACAAAGGCAAACAAAATAACCAGTAAAAGGTTTCTAGGTAACAAGATAAGCAAAAAGGAAAAAGAAAACAAGCTTGTTTTGCAAGACAAAACCAAAAAGGAGAAAATCGGCTCGGTAAAAAGGAAGGGTTTCTGCCTACCAAGCAAAAAGGAAAAACCTCTAAACTTTTTCTATTCTTCTCTAAGGTTTTCTAGCACCCTAACAACCTTAATCTACTCGTGTTCAAGGTGAACTAACAAGTTAAACAGATGAAACAAAGTGATCTACAAAGGCAAAGTGATGCGGCTAGGGTTTCTCTCTCTAGGGCTTCCGCAAAGCCAAAAAGGAAAGTTTAAGATCCTTGTCTAATCTCTTATGAAACTCGAGCAGCCCTAAACAGATTAGTTCTACTGCTTATTCAAGGTGTTAGAGATGAAACACAGATGAAACAAAAGAAACAAGAGAGAGAACGAGTACTTACCAACTAAAGTTGCTCTGATACCACTTGATGCGTCCCTAGGATGCTCTCTGGTTGATGGGAATGGATAGATCCTTGCAAGAATGAATCAGTGACTCAAGTTCTTCAAGGCTTGTGGATTGAATGGTGACACAAGAGGGATGGAAGATCTCTTGATACTCCTAGATGAACAAATCGGATATGACACACCAATTTAGACACCCTTAGGTCTCTGGATACTACACACCAGAACTCGACACACTTTCTAGAGAGAGAGCCGTCAAGGAGAAAGATAACTTGTGATTAAAAGATGGATGAGTACAATAGGGTTTAGAGACCCATTTAAATAAGGAGAAACCAGAGAACATGCTCTCTAGGGTTTCGGACATATGCAAGAAAGGAAACTATAGTTTAAGTTTAACATAAGCTTTAAAATGAAATGAAAATGTAAACTTCTTTAGCCTTGGGACCGAGATAGGGCCTAAGTGATGTGAAGACAAGTTGTGGCCTAGTTAAAAACCTTCCTCCGGAAAACCTCATGGGACAAAACCAAAAGCAAGGAAAAGAGCACGCACCCCATGTCTTGCCTAGACACTAACTCAGCTTGATGTAGAGATGGCTTGAATGGTGATCAAGACATCTCGGATCAGACCTTGTCCAAGACTTTCTTGTTGTGGATGTGAAGTGAGTAATCCAACAACATTCTCTTTAAGCTTCTTGACTCTGGAACGAGTCATGGGACCTTCAGGAATGGATAGAGGCATCATCACCAGGTTGCTGGTGCAATGTGGCTTCATGTGGCTCATCTAGACTCTCCTTGTTCTCCTTAGTGATCCGGTCCATGATCACATCATCCATGATGTCTCTCCTTATGAGGTATTAAACAAAACTAGACCATCTATTGATCACTTGCGTGTGTTTGGGTGTCTTTGTTTTGTCTTGATTCCAGGAGAACAAAGAAATAAACTGGAAGCAAAGAGTGTCAAAGCAATGTTCATTGGTTATTCATCCAACCAGAAGGGATACAAGTGCTATGTACCAGAGACTAGGAGGGTGATGGTATCAAGGGATGTTAAATTTGTAGAGTCTAAGGGGTATTATGATGAGAAGAGCTGGGATAACCTGAAAGATCTCTCTCACGCACCCTCAGACAGAGCAAACAACCTCAGAATCATCTTGGAAAGTCTGGGCATTAGCCAACCTAAGGCAAGAGAGGAGGCAGTAGAAGCTAGTAGAGCTGATAATGAAATCCATCTTGATCATGAAGGGGGGAACCAACAAGAACCAGAAGAGACAATGGATCATGGAGGTTCTGAAGTCATGATCAACATGGTTCAGAGGGGAACCAGGAACATGATGGTTTAGAGGAGAACCAGGAACAAGTGCAATCTCAAACCCATGAAGAGGAGGAGACTGAAGAAGTTCAAGTGCAGCCATTAAGGAGAACCACTAGAATAAGGAGAGATCCATCCAATTGGGTGAATACAAGGGTGTATTACAATGCCAATGCAGTAGCTCATCCAATGCAAGCTGTATGTTCACTAGCCCATTATCCAGAAGAACACCAAGTCTTCATGAGTAACTTGGATCAGGAATACATACCACGATCTTATGAAGAGGCTATGGAAGATAAAGAATGGAAAGAATCTGTTGGTCATGAAACCAAGGCTATGATTGACAATGATACTTGGTATGAAGCTGAGCTTCCAAAAGGCAAGAAGGCAGTGACAAGTAGATGGATCTTCACTATCAAGTACCAAGCCAATGGAAAACCAGAAAGGAAGAAGACAAGGCTGGTGGCAAGGGGATTCACTCAAACCTATGGAGAGGATTACCTTGATACCTTTGCACCAGTAGCAAAGCTTCACACCATCAGAATCATTCTCTCACTTGCTACTAACTTGGAATGGGATTTATGGCAAATGGATGTGAAGAATGCCTTTCTCCAAGGGGAGCTAGAAGATGAAGTCTACATGAGGCCTCCTCCTGGTCTAGAACACTTAATTAAACCAGGCAATGTGTTGAGACTCAAGAAGGCGATTTATGGATTAAAACAATCACCAAGAGCCTGGTATCATAAGCTTAGCACCACCCTCAATTGAAAAGGGTTCAGAAGATCTGAGGCAGATCATACTCTATTCACCTTCACCAGCCAACAAGGTATAGTGGTCATCCTGGTGTATGTTGATGATATCATCATCACATGGAGTGACAAAGAAGGTATTCAAGCTACTAAAGCTTACTTAAAATCTGAATTTGAGATTAAAGACTTGGGTGAACTAAAGTACTTCCTTGGAATTGAAGTATGTTGTTCTAAAGAAGGACTCTTCTTATCCCAAAGGAAGTACACACTTGATCTTTTGGATGGAGCAGGTATGCTTGGAGAAAAACCAGCCAAGACCCCTTTGGAAGATGGGTATAAGATCTTGCGTGAGGGGGAGTATGAAGACACACCATTTGAAGATCCAAAGCAATACAGAAGACTAGTGGGTAAGCTTATCTATTTAACCATTACTAGACCTGATATTTGCTTTGCTGTGAACCAGGTGAGCCAGCATATGCAAGTGCCAAAGGTTCATCACTGGAAAATGGTGGAAAGAATACTCAGATACCTCAGTGGAGCTCCAGGACAAGGAATGTGGATGGGGTGTAATGGCAACACAGAAGTGGTTGGTTATTGTGATGCAGATTGGGCAGGAGATAGGAATGATAGGAAATCAACCACTGGCTATTGCACTTTCATTGGAGGCAATCTAGTCACATGGAAAAGCAAGAAACAGAAGGTAGTCTCATGTTCAAGTGCTGAAGCTGAATATAGAGCCATGAGGAAACTTACAAATGAACTGGTGTGGATCAAAGGGCTCCTCAAAGACTTGGGCATAGGGATCACATCCCCAATAACCATGCACTGTGACAACCAGGCAGCCATACACATAGCCTCAAACTCTGTATTCCACGAGAGAACAAAGCACATTGAGGTGGACTGCCACAAAGTAAGACAAATGGTGATTCAAGGAACTATCTTACCATGCTATACAAGAAGTGAAGATCAGTTAGCCGACATCTTCACTAAGGCTGCAAGCACCAAGGTATGTGAGTCCATCTATCCCAAGCTTGGACTCACTGACATTACCAAGACATGATCCTCTTAGCCATGGAGCTTCTACTCTTTCCTTAGTATGTTTTTGTCCCAAATGGGTTTTGCATACTAAGGTTTTAATGAGGGAAGTCTTCATGGTTTCCAAGCTTGACCATTGCATTGGGTCAAACTTGAGGGGGAGTATTGATCTAAAACAATAAAGAAGACATAGAACAACTGAAGGAGATCAAGAGAGTGATCCTGAAGCATCCAAGACAAGATAGTCCGTACAAGGTGTACGGATGATCTCTAGACCTAACCCTACCTTAGAGTGCAAGGCAAGCAAGATATCTGTCTAAGGAATATTCTGGAGACTCTCCTAAAGCTCTGGATAATTTAAATAAGGCTTAGAGTGCCGTTGGGGACAAGAGGGAAAAGAAGACAAGGGAAACTCACATGTCTGGTTAAGGAGAGAGAAGCAGACGAGATGTCACTCTCACCTCCTCTGGCCGAACCATTTTGTCCCTACTCTCCTCCCATTTGTTTATTGTTTCTTATGTCTGGATGTAGCTCTATTTAATAAACCCTAAGTGTCTAAATGAAGTAAGGAGACAGAACTCCTCTTTTCTCTGCCTACTCTCTCTCTCGAGAAACCCTATTCTCTCTCTCTCTCTTACACAAACAAATTAAACTTCATCTCTTTCCTCTGTTCTTGGTGTTCTTCACCTTGTTCTTCATAAAACTTACACTATACTCTGCCTTAGCACTGGAACAAGACACCACCTTTTGCCTCTTGCTCTTCCATGTGACCAGGTTCCCTCCAATGAAGGTGCAGTAACCTGTGGTTGATCTCCTATCAACTTTGTCTCCATCCCAATCAGCATCACAATATCCAACAACCTCAGTGCTTTTGTTGCAAGCCATCCATACTCCTTGACCAGGCGCCTCTCTTAGGTACCTCAGATTCTCTCCACCATGTTCCAGTGATGTATCTTAGGGGCTTGCATATGCTGGCTCACTTGATTTACAGCAAAACACACATCCGGCCGAGTGATAGTGAGGTATATGAGCTTTCCCACCATTCTTCTATACTTCTTTATATCATCAAAAGGAGTAGATTCATACTCCCCCTCTCGCAGCACCTTGTAGCCTTCTTCCAATGGAGTCTTGGCTTGTCTACTTCCCAGGTTTCCTGCCTCATTTAAAATATCAAGTGTGTACTTCCTTTGAGATAAAAATAGCCCCTCTTTAGAGCGGCAGATTTCAATCCCAAGGAAGTACTTCAACTCTCCCAAGTCTTTGATATCAAAAGCATTTTTAAGAAAGGTTTTAGTTGAGAGGATACCTTCCTTGTTGCTACCAGTGATGATAATGTCATCCACATAGACTAGGATCACCACAATACCTTTCTTGCTGGTTAGAGTGAAGAGGGTGTGATCAGCTTCTGATTTTACAAACCCTCTCCCATTGAGGGTGGTGCTCAGCTTATGATACCAGGCCCTTGGAGATTGCTTTAAGCCATAGATTGCCTTCTTTAATCTGAGAACATTTCCTAGTTTCACCATGTTCTCAAGACCAGGAGGTGGCCTCATGTAGACTTCATCCTCCAACTCTCCTTGAAGAAAGGCATTCTTCACATCCATCTGCCATAAATCCCACTCAAGGTTGACAGCAAGAGACAAGAGAATCCTTATAGTGTGCAGCTTAGCCACTGGTGCAAAAGTGTCTAGATAATCTTCACCATAGACTTGAGTGTATCCTCTTGCAACCAGCCTTGTCTTCCTCCTCTCTGGCTTTCCATTGGCCAGGTATTTTATTGTAAAGATGAGCCTGCTTGTTACTGCTTTCTTGCCTTTGGGGAGTTGAGTTTCAAACCATGTATCATTCCTCTCCATGGCCCCTATCTCATCTTCCACAGATGCTTTCCACTCCTTATGTTGCATAGCTTCTTCATATGTCTTTGGGATGTATTCCTGATCCAGCTCACTCATAAAGACTTGATGCTCTTCTGGATAGTGGGCAAGCGAGCAAGCTGCACTGGTTGGATGAGCTACAGCTTCAGCATTGAAGTATACTCTTGTGTTGATCCAATTTAAAGCTGGTTTCCTGATCCTTGTGCTCCTTCTTAAAGGGTGTATCTGCTCAGGTTCTGCTTCATTTCCATTGTCTGGATCCTCCACTTGAATCTCAGTGTCTGATTCTGGTTGTATCTCATCATGATCATGAACTACTGAGTTTTCTTCAGGTTGAGCTGGCGAAGGCTGCTCATCATTTCCATTACCCCCCTCATGATCAGGATGAGGGACTCCAACATCTTCTACTGCATCTTCTACAGGTTGTGTTGGCTCCTTCCTGACCTTCTCTAGTTCCCTTGGTAAACTGATGCCAAGCCTTTCCATGATTACTCTCAAGTTGTTGGCTCTGTCTGAGGCAGATTGAGATAGATTCTTCACCTCATCCCAACTCTTCTCATCATAATAGCCCTTAGTCTCCACAAACTTCACATCTCTTGATATTAGAACCCTTCTTGCCACTGGATCATAACACTTATAACCCTTTTGTGCTGGAGAGTATCCAAGGAACATAGCTTTTGAGCTTTTGGCATCTAACTTGCTCCTTTGTTCCCCTGGTATCAACATAAAGCAGAGGCATCCAAATACACGCAGATAATCCAGAGAGGGCTTGTTGTTGTTTAGTACCTCAAATGGAGACAAATCATTAAGAATCTTAGTGGGAATCCTGTTGATCAGATAACAAGCAGCCATCACAGCATCACTCCAAAACCTTTTTGGAACATTAGTATGAAACATCATTGACCTTGCCACTTCCATCAGATGCCTATTCTTCCTCTCAGCTACTCCATTCTGTTGAGGAGTATAAGGGCAGCTTGTCTGATGAATAATCTCATGCTGAGCAAGATATTGCTTGAATGCTTGACTGGTGTACTCTCCACCATTATCTGACCTCAGAATTTTCAGCTTTGCATTGAAATGGTTGGAGACATGGGTCTGGAAATTCTTGAAAGCCTCTAGCACCCTGTCCTTTGACTGAATCAGTGTCACCCATGTGTATTTGGACTTCTCATCAATGAAGGTGACAAAGTATTTGTGATTTTCTCTGGACATACAAGGTGCAGTCCACACATCATTCTTATACACCACACCAGGGAGCATCAGATTTAAAGCTCTAGTAGGAGGATGTCCCAATCTAGCATGCCATATGGTGCTCTCACCCCAGTAGATGTACTGACCATGCAAAGAGAAGGAGATGATTAAGACAACTTAGTCTTCTGAAGGTGATATAGTTCCTGATGGATGTGACCTTTTCCAATTATCTTCCCTGTCATCAGGTCTTGAAATTCAACCTCATCAGGTCTGAAGACAACTTGACAACTCAGATCAACAGTAGCTCTTTTCACTGATAGCAAGTTTGATGTGAACTGAGGCATATACAAGGCAGTTGATTCCCTATCAAACAACCTAAGGTTCCCTATCCCTTCTATCTTAACCTTATCACCATTTGCTATAATCACATTCCCAGAGGCAGGTTGGACATCACTAATCAAGTTCCTATCACTAATCATGTGATGGCCAGCTCCTGAATCTATAATGATGGGTTTAGAGTCAAGAGAGTTTGTACCAGCCTTTGTGGGTGAGAGAAGGGCCTTGGCGGCTTTGATAAAGGCATCCAGGTCTCTCCTAATCACTGGGCCATCACTGCTGGTTGCACCATCCATACTACTCCATGTTCCTCCTTCATTTGAATCACCAATGAAAGCTGAGTATAGTGTGTTTGCTCCTTGTTCTCTTTGGACCAAAGAGCATACATCTTCTAAGTTTGGAAGCTTGCTTTCTCTAAGGATATGACTTATCAGCTTGTTGTAGGACGGGTTTAGATTCAGGAGAAGGCTAAAGACCTTATCTTGCTCATATCTTTCCCTTATGACCTCTGGATCTATAGAGAAAGGCCTCAGCATATCCATCTCTGCCCATAAGCTTCTGAACTTCCCCAAAATACTGATTGAACTCCATTTCCTCTTGGCTCAGAATGATTGATAGTCCTCTGACTTCAAATACCCGGCTCAGGTTGGAGAGATTCCCATAAACAGTTTGAAGACTCTCCATAGCTTCTTGGCAGTTTCATGGTGTGAGTAAGCCCTCCAAGATGGTTTTTGAAAGAGAGTTGTGGATGATACTAAGTGCTTGCTGGTCTTCTTGAACCCACTTGTTTTCATTCTTCAGGCAAGTAGCCTGACTATCCTCTTGAGCCATCCTCTTTGAAGTTTCAGCCTCCATGATATGGCTGTCCCAAAGTCCATGACTCTCCAAGGTAACTTTGGCCACTCTTGACCATAACAGATAGTTAGGACCCTCAAGGATCACTGGAATAAGGTTCTCCTTCTCCATTTTTCTGGTCGAAATTCTTTTACCCAATAGGTAAAGCTATGGACCAGTGGGTAAACGTGAAGAACACAGAAAATTTGAAAAGAAACAGAAGAGATTTGTGGAATGAAAAGAGATTTGCGGAATGAAAGGAGCTTAATGCTCTGATACCATGAAAGAATGAGAGATTTAGAAGGGAGTTTATTGCTGGAGAATGAAAGAACATGAAGAACAAGAGAGAGAGAGAGAGATTTCGAATTTAGAGAGTGAGAAGGAGAGAAAAATGTTTTCCTTAATTTATTTCTGGTTGCATACAATTTGATGCGTCCCTAGGATGCTCTTTGGTTGATGGGATGATGGATAGATCCTTGCAAGAACGAATCAAAGACTCAAGTCCCTTCAAGGCGTGTGGATTGAATGGTGACACAAGAGGGATGGATGATCTCTTGATACTCCTAGATGAATAACTTGGATATGACACACCAAACTAAACACCCTTAGGTCTCTGGATACTACACACCAGAACTCGGCACACTTTCTAGAGAGAGAGAGAGCCGTCAAGATGAATGATACTTGTTATTGAAAGTTGGATGATTACAAGAGGGTGTAGAGAACCCTTTAAATAAGAAACCAGAGACAAATCCTCTAGGGTTTCGACATTAAGCAAGAAAAGGAAAGAAAGGAAACTATAGTCTAAGTTTAACATAAGCTTAAAAATGAAATAAAATGTAACTTCTTTTAGTCTTGGACCGAGAATAGGGTCTAAGTGATGTGAAGACAAGTTGTGGCCTCGTTAAAAACCTTCCTCCGGAAAACCTCATGGGACAAAACCAAAAGCAAGGAAAAGAGCACGCACCCCATGTCTTGCCTAGACACTAACTCAGTTTGATGTAGAGATGGCTTGAATGGTGATCAAGACATCTCGGATCAGACCTTGTCCAAGACTTTCTTGTTGTGGATGTGAAGTGAGTAATCCAACAACATTCTCCTTAAGCTTCTTGACTCTGGAACGAGTCATGGGACCTTCAGGAATGGCTAGAGCATCATCACCAAGTTGTTGGTGCAATGTGGCTTCATGTGGCTCATCTAGACTCTCCTTGTTCTCCTTAGTGATCCGGTCCATGATCACATCATCCCCTCCCTCTTGAAAAGGATTTGTCCTCAAATCAGGTTCATCTACAGCAAAAGGAGCCAAGTCAGTGACATTGAAGCTATTTGATACATCATACTTACCTTGGAGATCAAGCTTGTAGGCATTGTCATTGATCTTGTGGATGATCTCAAAGGGTCCATCAACCCTTGGCATCAGCTTGGACTTCCTCTCGTTGGGGAACCTATCCTTCCTCAGGTGCAACCAAACTTGGTCACCAACTTCAAAGGTCCTCACACGTCTCCCCTTGTTTGCTTGCTTCTCATAAAGCTTGGTCTTCTGCTCAATGTTTTGTCTAGCCTTCTCATGAATCTGTTGAACCAACTCGGCTTTCTTCTTGCCATCTAGACTTGTCCTTTCACACTCAGGTAAAGGCATTAGATCCAAAGGAGAGGTGGGATTGAACCCATAAACAATCTCAAAAGGGTGAATACTTAGAAGCAGAATGCATAGCATGATTGTATGCAAATTCACAATGTGGTAAGTATTCTTCCCATGTTCTTAAGTTCTTTCTAATGAATGCACGCAGGAGTGTTCCTAATGTCCTATTAACTACCTCAGTTTGCCCATCAGTTTGTGGATGACATGTAGTAGAAACAATAGCTTAGTGCCTAACTTAGACCAAAGTGTCTTCCAGAAGTAACTAAGAAACTTAGTGTCCCTATCAGAAACTATGGTTCTAGGCATGCCATGCAAACGTACAACCTCTTTAAAGACAAGTTAGCTACATGTAATGCATCATCAGTCTTGTGAAGCTATGAAATTTCCTCTTAAGAACCTATCAACAACAAAAGATAGAATCCTTTCCAGTTCTAGTTAGAAACCAACAATAAGTCCATAGGATGTCATTTCCAGGGATGGTGTGGAATGGGTAAAGGAGTATACAAACCCTGGTTTGAACTTGGACTTGGCATGCTGCAAGTAGCACACCTTCCACAGATCTCCTCCACATCTCTCTTCATGTACGGCCAATAGAAATGATCCTGTAAAACTTTCAGGTCTTGGCAATGCCAAAGTGTCATTAGACTGCACCATGTGATGACAAAGTTCTCAAGATATGGCATTGTTGCATGGACAAATATGATGCGTCCCTAGGATGCTCTTTGGTTGATGGGAATGGATAGATCCTTGCAAGAACGAATCAGAGACTCAAGTCCTTCAAGGCGTGTGGATTGAATGGTGACACAAGAGGGATGGATGATCTCTTGATACTCCTAGATGAATAACTTGGATATGACACACCAAATTAGACACCCTTAGGTCTCTGGATATTACACACCAGAACTCGACACCTTCTAGAGAGAGAGAGCCGACAAGAATGAATGTAACTTGTTTAATAAAAGACTGGATGATTACAAGAGGGTGTAGAGAACCCTTTAAATAGGAAACCAGAGAACATACTCTCTAGGGTTTCGACCATAAACCAAAAAAGGAAAGAAAGAAAACTATAGTCTAAGTTTAACATAAGTTTAGAATGAAATAAAAATGGAACTTCATGTAGTCTTGGACCGAGAATAGCACTTAGGTGATGTGTAGACAAGTTGTGGCCTCGTTAAAAACCTTCCTCCTGGAAAACCTCGTGGGACAAAACCAAAAGCAAGGAAAAGAGCACGCACCCCATGTCTTGCCTAGACACTAACTCAGTTTGATGTAGAGATGGCTTGAATGGTGATCAAGACATCTCGGATCAGACCTTGTCCAAGACTTTGTTGTTGTGGATGTGAAGTGAGTAATCCAACAACATTCTCCTTAAGCTTCTTGACTCTGGAACGAGTCATGGGACCTTCAGGAATGGCTAGAGCATCATCACCAAGTTGTTGGTGCAATGTGGCTTCATGTGGCTCATCTAGACTCTCCTTGTTCTCCTTAGTGATCCGGTCCATGATCACATCAAATGCACTCTTAAAGGTTGCATCCTCAAGCTCTTCAGGTTCAGGTTCATGCTTCCATTCTTTGGTGCTTTCCATGATCACATCATCCCCTCCCTCTTCAAAAAGATTTGTCCTCAAATCTGTTTTACCTACAATAGAGGGGACCAAGTCAGTAACATTGAAGTTTAAAATCAGATTACACTTACCTTGCAAGCCTCTTTGATAGGCATTGTTGCTGACTGGTTTGGATATGTAGAAGGCACTAATCCATTTAGTTCCTGATTCATTACTTAAACCTGACATGTTGAAACAAAGCAAGTTAGCACATGAAAGTTTATCAAAGAGTAATAATCTTATCCCAAATTGGTTTTTGCTCGGTTTTGGCTTGTGTGCTGCTTCTGGTGGTGCTTCTTTGATGAGGATGAAGCTAGTGACGTCCTGGTGCTTATCCTGATCCAAATCAGGTGGCTTGAACCGCTTGTCTTCCACATGCTTGTTCTTTCTTCTTGTATGCTTCCAAGCTTCATCATAATCTGCACATGGCTCTTTTGACAAAAACAAGTGCATCATATCTGTGTAATTGATAAAAGAACTCTTGAAAACATGATCACTTACCTTAGCATGCTCACCTGGTCGCCATATATAGGATTGAGATGTTTTAAACTCAGAAAATTCAAAGATAGCCAATACAGGATCACCCGATTTGTAGAACCCATAACTCTTTCATCTGAGAAGGTTTTGACTTGATTCCAATTCGACGTGAGACCCTGATGAGTTAAGTTTCCATGGCAGTCGAGTTTGATGGTTAACTCCTTGTGGTTGTTGAGATATGACCCTCGGACTGTCCCTATGTCAAGGCTGGCGGCTAGACAGTTTCCAAGGTTTGATGGTTGCATCATCAACTTAGCCAACAACCCATTCTTGATACTCTGATCATTATCATAGCTTCTCTTTTCGAAAATGGTAGATCTCAAAACAGTTTGACCTGTACTCACAGCAAGCAAATCAGGCTTCATGTTTTTCTTTGAGTTTAGATAGTTACCCCGGGTTGGTTTCTTTGGAGATTGTTGTAGACTAAGTTCCTCTGGTGGTTTCTCTTTGATTTGAGAAGAAAACATGAGTTCTTCTCCTGCTCCAGTAATCACTTCACCATTGACTCTAGTGACTTCTTCATCTCCAATTACATTTTGATAATCTTTGCATTGGTACTGAAGTTGCTGCATATCTGGTGGCTTCCATATCTTGATATGGTCAAGATGCAAGTCCTTTTGATCAACTTCAAACTCCTTATGACCCCAACTTGTTCTAGCACGAACAGAGCACTCTCCAAGGGTGATAATCTTGTGGAAATATTCTCCAGGTCTCCACGAGTAGGTCTGTAACCTTCCAGCACAATCAGACATAAGTTCCTCTTGGGAAAGATCCAAACCGGCATGTTTTGCAAAACTAGCAATATCTTGATGATCAGAAGGCCATTTTCTGCGTTGTCTGGTTTGTTGGATCCGTGACTGATTTGGCTTCATTCTCCAGTTGGTTTCATAGTGAAACTCTTGCTGAGCTGAGACGTGCAACCCCTTATCTTCAAAGGATGAGAAATCTACAAAATCCAATGTTGGTGCAGCTGAACTCTTCTTAACCTGTTTGATCTTGTTCTTCTGATTCAAGACCTCTCCTCCAGGCTCAAATACAACATGTCTCATGTCCAAGTCGTGTCTTGATAGTTCCACTTCTCCTTTCTTGTACCAAACAAAAGGAGTGAACAGAAAAGTACCTAAGAAGGTCCTTTGGAAATCACATGGATCAAAGACAATTAGTTGATTCATTCTATGAGCTCTCTGAGGTTCCCTGGGTGTCTTCTCTGCTACCATGTGTTGTGTTAAAGGGACCATGACGTTCTGAACAGGCTGTTCTTCTTTATGAAAGATATGTGAGGTTACTTTGTCTTGATCTTCTTGGATAGGCGCAACTGGTGCTGGTTCTTGATGCTGTGTTTCAATGGATGGACGTGTTGTGTTGGTCCGTTTGATTTGCTTCTCCACACCCATCATTACTTGTAACAATGCCTCCTTAACCTCTTCACTGAATAAACAGAATTGTTTATCTTCTTTAGATGGCTTAGAGACTGGTTCCTTTCCATCAAGGCTTTCAATCTTCTTCTCCCACTCAGCTTTGCCATGGAATGGGGGTATCTTGATCTTCAAACCAGCAAGCTCATCTCCCTGGTTCATCCTTCTCTTGTGGACACGCCTATGTCTTCTTGAGGATGAACTGAGGTGCTCATACTCATTGTCAGTCTCCTCATAACCATAATGTTCTTGGCGAGTTGCATGAGGTCTCTCCTCTCTCCTCTCTCTTTCTCTCCTAGTCTCTCGGTTTGGTGCTTGACTAGTAGCTCTCCTGATGTCTTCTCTAAGCTCTCTCCTGAGGTCATTGAGGTTGGTCCTCATCATCTCGGTCATGGTTGCCACCATGTTTTGGTTGAGTTGAGCCGACATAGCCTCCATGAGAAGCTGACGAGTTAAGCTTCTTCTTCAGACTTGGCTTCCATGCTTCCTGCACGCAAAGGTAACCAAAATAACCAGTAAAAGGTTTCTAGGGAACAAGACAAGCAAAAAGGAAAAAGAAAACAAGCAAAAAGGAAAAGCAAACAAGCTTTACATGCAAGACAAAAGTAAAAAGGAAATCGGCTAGAAAAAGGAAAAAGATTCAAGCAAAAAGGAAACACTTCTAAGCTTTTTCCTAATCACTCCTAAGGTTTCTAGCACCCTAATAGCCTCAATATGCTCGTGTTCAAGGTGATAGACAAGCTAAACTAATGCACAAAGTGATCGACAACAAGGTACATGCGGCTAGGGTTTTTATCTCTCTAGGGTTTTCGCATGAAACCAAATAAGGAAAGTCTAAAATTCTTGTCTAAACTCTTATGCAGTCACGAGCAGCCCCTAAACAAAGAGTTCTACTGCTTATTCAAGATGATAAAGATGAAACACGGATGAAACAAACAAAAGAAACAAGAAAACAAAGAGGATAGCGAGTACTTCCCAACCAAAGTTGCTCTGATACCACTTGATGCGTCCCTAGGATGCTCTTTGGTTGATGGGAATGGATAGATCCTTGCAAGAACGAATCAGAGACTCAAGTCCTTCAAGGCGTGTGGATTGAATGGTGACACAAGAGGGATGGATGATCTCTTGATACTCCTAGATGAATGATTTGGATATGACACACCAAACTAACACCCTTAGGCTCTGGATATGACACACCAGAACTCGGCACACTTCTTAGAGAGAGAGAGCCGACAAGAATGAATGTAACTTGTTTAATAAAAGACTGGATGATTACAAGAGGGTGTAGAGAACCCTTTAAATAAGAAACCAGAGAACATACCTCTAGGGTTTCGACCATAAACCAAAAAAGGAAAGAAAGAAAACTATAGTCTAAGTTTAACATAAGTTTAGAATGAAATAAAAATGGAACTTCATGTAGTCTTGGACCGAGAATAGCACTTAGGTGATGTGTAGACAAGTTGTGGCCTCGTTAAAAACCTCCCTCCTGGAAAACCTCGTGGGACAAAACCAAAAGCAAGGAAAAGAGCACACACCCCATGTCTTGCCTAGACACTAACTCAGCTTGATGTAGAGATGGCTTGAATGGTGATCAAGACATCTCGGATCAGACCTTGTCCAAGACTTTGTTGTTGTGGATGTGAAGTGAGTAATCCAACAACATTCTCCTTAAGCTTCTTGACTCTGGAACGAGTCATGGGACCTTCAGGAATGGCTAGAGCATCATCACCAAGTTGTTGATGCAATGTGGCTTCATGTGGCTCATCTAGACTCTCCTTGTTCTCCTTAGTGATCCGGTCCATGATCACATCAAATGCACTCTTAAAGGTTGCATCCTCAAGCTCTTCAGGTTCAGGTTCATGCTTCCATTCTTTGGTGCTTTCCATGATCACATCAGAGATAAGTCCACACGGAAATGGAAATTCATGCAGCGATCATGTAACTGCCAGGACTGATGGATAGACACCTAGCTGTCCCAGAGCTGAGGCTAGACAGTTCAAGTGATGAGCATCGTATTTGAGATCAAACCAGTTACCTGAAGCTGATGATAGCCTTCTCGAACAAGAGCCAAGAATGGCTGTACTCAGCAAGCAAACAGGCAGCTTTGAGAGATAGATTACCACATTGCTTGGAGTGTTGAAACTGAAGTATCTTCCTCAGAGTAGAAGGACATCCTGATCCAGAACGTGATGTGATCATGGACCGGATCACTAAGGAGGACAATGGGGAGAGTTTAGATGAGCAACATGAAGCCACAATGCATCAACCATTTGATGAGGATGCTCTAACCATTCCTGAAGGTCCCATGACTCGTTCCAGAGTCAAGAAGCTTAAGGAGAATGTTGTTGGATTACTCACTTCACATCCACAACAAGAAGGTCTTGGACAAGGTTTGATCCGAGATGTCTTGATCACCATTCAAGCCATCTCTACACCAAACTGAGGTAGTGTCTAGGCAGACATGGAGTGCGTGCTCTTTTCCTTGCTTTTGGTTTTGTCCCACGAGGTTTTCTAGAAGGAAGGTTTTTAACGAGGCCACAACATGTCTACAAATCACCTAAGTGCTACACTCGGTCCAAGACTAATAGAAGTGCATTTTATTTCATTTTAAACTTATAAACTATAGTTTTGCTTTCTTTCCTTTTTTGGTTCTTGTCGAAAACCCTAGAGGCATGTCTCTGGTTTTCTTATTTAAAGGGTCCTTATGCCCTATTGTACTCACGCAACCTTTTCTATTGAAGTCATTCATCTTTTGCGGCTCTCTCTCTCTCTAAAAGAAGTGTGCCGAGTTCTGGTGTGTCATATCCAGAGTTAAGGGTGCTTAGTTTGGTGTGTAATATCCAAACCATTCATCTAGGAGTATCAAGAGTTCATTCATCCCTCTTGTGTCACCATCCGATCCACACGCCTTGAAGGACTTGAGTCTTTGATTCGTTCTTGCAAGGATTATCCATTCCCATCAACCAAAGAGCATCCTAGGGACGCATCAAGTGGTATCAGAGCAACTTTGGTTGGGAAGTACTCGTTCTCTCTTTGTTTTTGTTTCTTGTTTGATTTCTTGTTTACTTTTGTTAATCGCATCCGTGTAGCATCTTGTGTTTCCCGGTTGTGTTCTTTTGTTATTCAATCCGTGTTCAATCTAAATCAACTTGAATAAGCATTAGAACTCTTTTACCTTAGGGCTGCTCGTGACTGCATGATAGATTAGACAAGCATTCTTAGACTTTCCTTTTTTGGTTTTTTCGGAAGCCCTAGAGAGAGAGTAACCCTAGCCGCATGCATCTTCTTGTCGATCACCTTGTTCTTGTGTCTAAGTTGTTTATCACCTAGAACACGAGTAAAAGAAGCTTATTAGGTTGCTAGGAAAGCTTAGAAGAGTTTAGGAAAAGATTAGAAGCTATTCCATTTTGCTTGCAATCGATTTCCTTTTTAAGCCGATTTCCTTTTCACTAGTTGTCTTGCGAGAGAAGCTTGTTTGTTTTTCCTTTTTACTTGTTTTCTTTTCCTTTTTGCTTGTCTTCTTCCCTAGAACTCTTTACTGGTTGTCTTGTTTGTTTATAAGCAGGTACAATGGTGTCCGAGTCTGAGGAAGAGGCCGAACTCGTCAGGAGAAACAAACTCCTCATGGAAGCAATGACCAATCAACTTAACCAAAGTATGGTGGCAACCATGACCGAGATGATGAGGACCAACCTCAATGACATCAGAAGAGAGTTAAGAGAAGACATAAGGAGAGCTACTAGTCACTTACCAAACCAAGAGACTAGGAGAGAAGAGAGACCACAAGCGGCACACCAAGCAATCGCCAAACCACTCGCCAAGAGCATGATGGTTATGAGGAGACTGATGACGAGTATGATCACCTCAGCTCATCCTCAAGAAGACCTAGACGTGCCCATGAGAGAAGAGTGAATCAAGGAGATGATCTTGCCGGTTTGAAGATCAAAATACCCCCATTCCATGGCAAGGCTGATCCGGATGCATATCTTGAGTGGGAGAAGAAGATTGAGCTAGTCTTCCAGTGCAAGCAATACACCAACCACAAGAAGATTCAAATTGCTGCCACTGAGTTCTATGACTATGCCTTGAGTTGGTGGGATCAATACCTCACAACTCGTAGAAGGAATGGAGAGGAACCGGTTGAGACTTGGACAGAGATGAAGTCAATCATGCGCAAGAGGTTTGTTCCAAGCCATTACCTTAGAGACTTGCACCACCGGCTGAGGAAGCTTACACAAGGTTCAAGATCAGTGGAGGAGTATTACCAAGAGATGGAGTTGCTTATGTTGAGGGCCAACATATCAGAGGATAGAGAAGCAACCATGTCAAGGTTCCTTTGTGGCTTAAACCGAGAGATACAAGACAATGTTGAGATGCAACATTATGTGGAGCTAGAAGAGATGCTACACAAGGCCATTCTTGTTGAGCAACAACTCAAGAGGAGAGGGCACTCACGCAATCAGTATGGCTCCAACCGGTTACACCACAACAAGGAAGAGAAGACACCTTATGCTAAGGAGTCTAAACCATTCCAAAAGGACAACAAGTCCTATCCAAGAGAAGAGGCCAAACCGATCAGTGCTCTTGACAAGGGCAAAGGCAAGGTTGAGGCATCTAGTTCCAGAGCTCGTGATGTCAAGTGCTTCAAGTGCCAAGGAAGAGGACACTATGCCAATGAGTGTACCAACAAGAGAGTCATGTTCTTGCGAGAAGATGGAGAGTACACCTCAGGAGAAGACAACACCGAGTCTGACCAAGAAGACACTGAAGAAGAGCTTGAAGAAGGACCAGTCCAGGGGAAGCTTTTAGTAGCAAGAAGACTTCTAAGCTTGCAAAACAAGGCTGAGGAGCTAGAGCAGCGTGAGAACCTCTTCTACACCCGGTGCTTGGTCCAAGGAAAAGTGTGCAGCCTCATTGTAGATGGAGGAAGTTGTGTGAATGCTGCGAGTGAGACAATGGTCCAGAAGTTGGGTTTGAAGGTTCAAAAGCATCCCAAGCCATACCGGTTGCAATGGCTGAATGAAGAAGGCACCATGAAGGTCTCAAGTCAAGTTCTTATTCCCTTATCCATTGGGAGATATGAAGATGAAGTCTTGTGTGATGTGTTGCCAATGCAAGCTGGTCACATACTCCTTGGAAGGCCATGGCAATCTGATAGGCGTGTGATCCATGATGGCTTCACCAACAAGCATTCCTTTCTGTTCAAGGGCAAGAAGACTACTCTGGTTCCCTTGACACCCAAGGAAGTGCAACAAGATCAAGTTCAACTCCAAAAGAAGAAGGAGATTGATCTAAAACCGGCTGGAACTAAGCAGCCAAACTTCTATGCAAACATGGGTGATATCAAAAGAACTCTCAACTCTAAACAATCAGCTATATTACTTGTGTTTAAAGAGACTCTATTGAACTTAACTGACCCTACACCGGTGTATCCGAGTGAGATGGTTTCTCTTTTGCAGGAGTTCCAAGATGTGTTTCCAGAGGACAATCCCATTGGTTTACCACCATTGAGAGGGATTGAGCACCAGATAGACTTTGTGCCAGGATCAACACTTCCAAACCGTCCAGCATATAGAAGCAATCCGGTTGAGACCAAGGAGTTGCAAAGACAAGTGGAAGAACTCATGGAGAAGGGCTATATCCGAGAGAGTTTGAGCCCATGTGCTGTACCAGTGCTCCTAGTGCCTAAGAAGGATGGTACATGGCGTATGTGTGTTGATTGTAGATCAATCAACAACATCACGGTGAAGTATCGCCACCCTATCCCTAGACTTGATGATATGCTTGATGAATTGCATGGTTCTTGCATCTTTTCTAAGATTGATTTAAAAAGTGGTTATCATCAGATTAGGATGAAAGAAGGAGATGAATGGAAAACTGCCTTTAAAACTAAGCATGGATTGTATGAGTGGTTAGTTATGCCATTTGGATTAACCAATGCACCTAGTACATTCATGAGGTTAATGAATCATGTTCTTAGATCATTCATAGGCATATCGGTTGTAGTATACTTTGATGACATCTTAGTGTATAGCAAGAACCTAGAAGAGCATTTAGATCATCTTAAGGCGTTATGGACGAGTGCTCATGTACCTCCCACACAGAATCAATACAAGTCTTTTGTTTCTTCATTGATGAGAAATAAATTTTACCATGGGTTAGTTTCCTCTCTTGCATACAAAGGAGCCTAGTTCTTGAGCATTCCACAAAGTTTCAGAGAAATGTATCTACTCAAATATGGAGGCTAAGATAAAGGATATTTAGAAGTGACATGGTGGGAGATGTCATGATCAAGGCAATTCAGAAGGGATATTTGGGAGAGCATCGGTACTTAGACGATGTATCGTTGAATAGCTATCATCTCTTGATCTGTACATTTTTTCTCTTCACACTCCATTAGGGTGTGATAAGCGTCAAGAAATTAGAATACCTTATGGATATGTTTGCCAAGAACTATATATGATTTTTGAGAAAAGGATCGTTGCTAAAATGTTGGAATATGAATAATGAGTGGAGGATGATTTTGTTGCATTAGAATTTTCTAGCTTATCTAATCAATTCCGTTTTCCTAATAAAATGTTTGAAGGAATCTTCACCATTTATGTAGATCCTTGATATGGTACACTAAACCAAACTTTAATGAGTTCGCTCTAGCAAGGGTGTTTGGGTTGCTGTGTGCTCCTATTTCCTTGTGTTCCAGAGGCTCAAAGGAACAACTCGGAAGAGGCCCTAATGAGAGCCTCAGATTGTAATGGGGTTTTATAATATGGGATATACTACTACCATACAGAAGGGTATAAGTGCTAATGATCCAAGGACGATTAGAGGAGATTTTCTATCTCAAGGGTGATGGTAATTTTTGAATGTAGAGCACGTGGATCTTTTTAAAAAGGATTTTGGCAAGTAGCTTGGGGAAGACCTTCTGTCATTACTACAGAGACAAGAGGCAAACTCAAATCAGTTAAAGGATTTTATCCTGATCCGGGTTACACACCTCTCCGTCGGTTCAACCAACACCAACACCTGAACCATGCGTATGGTCAATCAGTTGGCACCTACTACTTCATGAGCAGAAGTAGAAGAACTAGAGAAGGAAGTGAACACATATTTGTTTGAGTCGCTGTGAAGGTACTCGAACTTCAATTATGGTGTATTAGTATGCTGCATGGGAATTTACATAGATTTTTGGAGTGAGATGAAAGAATCTGCATCTACAATTAGAGATGCATTATATTGAGGCGTATCTGAGGGAAACTGGAGTCAGAAAACCGAACCAGAGCTTCACACACTTTAAGAAATATAGGAAAGAATAAGTAGTAGATAGAAGCCCATGAGAATTGGAGGAACACTCAGGGTTTATCTACAACAGGGGCTCGATGCGCTATACTGCTCATCACAATTCAAGGGTTATTGTTTGTGTGGGCTCTCATATTCGCAAGCACACATGAAGCTGCCTATCTAAAGATTGATCACGGCCACAAACTCTACAACTTATGAAGAAGCTTTATGAGTGATTACTTTGAGGGTAGATGTTTGAAAACGGAGAGAGATTGCATCTATGTCAAGAATTGGGACGTGGGACATGGTGGACCTAGTCGACAAGAATACATAGGAAGGGTGTTGTAGAAGGGCGATAGTGGGAATGCTTAAGCTATAAAAATATAGCAAGCTTTAGCGAGAGAGATTGGATAGGGTACGTGATGTTTCGTGGAGACACGTTATGATTGGTAGGAGGAGGCATGGATCTTGTTGGGCTGATAGGTGGATTTTACTCTTCAGAATGGATGGATGAAGCATTATACGGGAGATTCATTTGGCCTTCATGTTACCAATGCTACATTCGGTTAAGAGTTCTTAATGTGTCATAGCATACCAATCATGATCATGGGATCTATGTTAAATATGTGAGAATGCCTTCTTGCAAGGGAGATTAGAAGAAAGAGTTAGCATGGAACTCCTGACACGCTTTAATGATACGTTGACAATACAAAAGTGTGTAAGATCAAGTAACACGCAAGCGATTCTATGTGAACTTACGTGGACAGACTCTTCTTGAGGGTCATAGGTTGGAAAGGGCTTGGAGGTAGTGTTGGCTTTTTGATTTTAAGATTGTTAAAGGTAATAGACGCGGAATCATGGTGGCTGTCGGTCTACTCACTGTAAGCAAAGGAGGACAAGTAAGTGTGTTATGATAAGTGTACTGGATGATATAATCATAACTGTGGAATGATATAGATGGTATTAAACAAAACAAAAAAGAAACCTTAAAAGAAAGCTTCTAAAGGGAACTTTTGAATTATCAAGGATCTAGGGGAACTAAAATACTTTCTTTGGATTGTAAGTATTGCAAGCTTGATACTTTTTGTTCTCTCCCAAAGTGCTAGGCCTTAGGCCTTTTTATCGAGTAGATCAATGAAGTTGGGAGTCTTAAGCTGTGCTATTAAATACTTCCTATTTGAATAGATTGATAAATAGATGAGTCTGAGGCGGATACCCTATGGCTGTGTGACTCGATAGGGCAATTGATCAGTAGAATGGGTAGGGTCTAGTAGAGAAAGCTTGTATTTACTATCACCATCATCTATAGGTTCCATGGCTTAGTGCTTTGCAGTATTAAAAAGTGAGTTTCAAGTATGAAGTCATGCTCCAAGAAGGAAACATCATTTGAAGATAGGATGGATCAAGGATATTTGAGAGTACATCAAAAGTGCAACACTCTGCATATATGGTATTTGTGATGGATGCAACTCAAATTACTGAGTATGTTGGTCTATTGTGTATGATGACTGGTCCAGAGAGTATAGAATGGAACGTAAGTCAACTCCAGGCTATATATGATATACTTTTATTGGAGGGCAATCTAGTTCCTGGAAGAGCACAGGAAGTGTAAATTTCAAGAATCAATGTGCTGATGCTGATCAGAGCAATGGCAAAAAGCTCTCTCAAAAGACCTTAGTTATGCAACTTAGTCTGGCTTATTGTTTGGAATCATGTGATAAGATTTCTTTGGAGTTGAGATGCATCTAACCGTTTTGTCTTCAACTAGTGTATAATCAAGCGGTCAATTCCACATTGCATCCAATTCAGTATTCCATGAAAGAACAAAGCATTTGAAGTGAATGCAATATACTCAGAGAAAAGGTTCAGGAAGGTGTTGATATTTCTATCTTAATTGTGAGAGTATGATCAGGTT